>CAJUYI010002233.1:0-34571 GCA_910591695.1 Galerucella pusilla
AAAACTTTGAGTTAAAGGGAAATTTATCTGATAAAAGAAAAGCTCGATTGTTTTTTGGCAAGATAAATTAACTGCAGAATATATGGATAAACAACAACAATAATTATCTTTATTGACTCATTGTCATTTTGTGAAAGTGACGTCCGCTTACTAGATATTGAGGAAGATGAGTTTTTATCGCGATAAAAAAGGATGCACCTTTTTTATCGATGTCAAAGTGACAATAAAATTTCCAGGTATATGACATTTCAACATTGGAGTTAATTCATCTATGAAAATATTGGAACAGAAATAAAGATGTTCCGTTCCGCAAATTTGAGCAATATAAATGAATTACAAATGGCTAAGATAACCTGCATTGGGAATAATAATATTATGCCTCACAATCAGCTAAAATCACCGAAAATATAAATTCAAGTATCTATTTGGTTGAGAACTTGAATTTTCTGAAGAATATCCTAACATTCCAACGAAATACGCCAGGGAAGTGGGTTCAAGAAAATGCACGTCTCTCTGAAAATAGAAGAATCCTTTATAATATCCAATTAAGATAAATAACTACTGGTATACATTGTTAAAATATTATCCATGGTTGAGCTATGAAGCAGATCCGTTTCTAATACCAATAATTATAACAAATAATTGAATATTTTTCAAGACTTTTAATAATAATGATAATGTTTATTCATGAAAAATAGAATCACACTACATATTTAAAGAAAATAAACACAATCTACACAGAAGCTGTTTTAAACAGCTTGTACGTGGTAAAATACATATAATTAACTTTAAATAAAATTACTTACCTACAATACAACGATATAAAATACAATAATTCCAAAACACAAATAAAAGAGTAAAACAAACAAATATTTAAAAAGGACATATGATTCAGAACATAAAAATGAACAAAGGCAAGAAACGTGGATCCGTTTTTTTTACACTTGAAAACAATTCACATGTGATCTTTGAAATGCTTGCAATCATTGGGGAAGAGTGTCATAAATGGGAGCGGTCGTAATCGTGGATAAATACACAAAATAATCAAAACAACATCCGGGCTGGTTGGGTTGATACTTATTATAACTAGAAAAATTGTACAATATAAAATTAGAACAAGTATTTTCGAAGGATATGAAGATTTCAATTCAAAAAGTCAACTCTCATTATTAAAATTGAATCATTTTGGTTAAAAATAGCTCATTTATTAAAAAACATTGTATTAGCATTGAACAGTCAAAAAGTATATAATATAAACAGTCCTTAAAGTCAACATAAAACAGTTGAATAACCTTAAGGGCACCATTCATTATCAGTTTTGCCGTCTGTTTCAACTGATCAGTTCAAAACGTTACGATAAACCTATGGTGTGTGGTATATTTATCATTCCGTTTTGAACTGATCAGTTCGACTGAAGGACTGAATGAAATACTGTCGATCTACCTTAACGACCAACTGAACGGAGGTAACAACTGAGTGTGCGTATGTTCGCACTGCGATGTGCCGTTCAGTTTTTGGTTGCACCTACACGTGGTGTCCTTTGGGTCGGAAGTTGTTATTTTTGCTCATCCATTTTTAAATAGTTATGCCAGGCTTTGGGATGAAACTTTAGTTCAGTCAACAAATTAGTGTGTGTAGTTTACTGCGATCTTTTCATTGACCACTGTTTCGTCCATGGAGCTAGTATTGAGAGGAGATGACACAGTCGACTATCTTATAATAGGAAAGTGGTATCACATGAGTGACATTGTGATGTGAGCAATATGGCGTCGTCGGCAGAACCGGACTATTTTAATTTTCAATCAATAAAAATATATTCACTAGTGAAATTGATAATATAGAAACACTGTAGGTATTTTGTTGGCTGCCAAGAACCTCTTTTTACAAATATCAACCACATATCTCTTTTTTTTTTTATTTTCTTAACCCGCATCAACCATGATAGGTTATTAGCGGTGGTATAGTGTTTTTTTGGTTAGTCGGTATGCTGATTATTAAAATTTATATGTAGGTCACTAGAAAAAAAAATTAAATTCGTTTAAATAAGTCTATCGCTTTTAAAAAATTGATTGTTCCGGTATAGTTTTTCTTGTCTAACGCACACTTAAGGTCACTTGACACTTTGTACACTACTCGTTCTGTATGATATAGTGGGCACTCGACTATTAAATGTTCCACGGTCATTGGCAGATCACACAAGTAACAGGTAATCACTGGTTCCTTTTTCAATAATAATGTTCGTGAGTTAATTTCGTATGTCCGATTCTTAGTCGATGTATAACTACTTGGTTGCGCCGACCTGCTGGGTTTGTCTCGTTTGGTAATAAGTCTGGATTAAGTTTTTGCAGCTTGTTGTTCTTCAATTTTTTCCATCGTTCAATCCACATCTTCCTAGAGTGCTTGTTTATGCAGTTCAATAAGTCGCAGTAAGGAATTGGACTAGTTTGTGCCTGATGTACATGCTTCTTTGGCCATCTGGTCGGCTTTTTCATTGCCCATAATTCCGATATGTGATGGAATCCAAACAATAATCACCTCTTCATTTGAATTTTGTATGGCGAGCAAGTCTTTTTTTATTTGTGCTAGAATGGGATGATTCGGATACAATTTTTGTATGCCTTGCACTGCACTAAGGGAATCGCTGTAGATAACTGCCCTAGTTTGGTTTTGAAAAGGAATTTGTTGTAGTGCCTTTGATATTGCGTACAGTTCACTAGAGTATATTGAATAATCCTTATGTAAGCAAAATTTTTGAGTGGATACTTCGGTAACAACTGCTGCACCTGTCGCTTCGATTTCCGTAAACTTCGATGCATCTGTGTACATACTGTAGTGGTCTGCAAAACTACTTTTGAGATTCATGAAAAGTTGGTTGATGAGAATAAAATTTGTGTCTTTTTTTGAATGTTGTAATAGATCTAGGTTGCACATAGGAATCTTAACGCTGGGGAAAATGTTCTTAAACTCACTGATTCTTTTACTAAAAGATAATGGGAGGTTAGGGTGGTTGTTGAATATACTATGATAACTATCAGAGAAGGTTTGAGAGTACGTCGGATTATTTGGATTCGCTGCTAGTCTGGCTGCATATCGTAAGCTTAGGTTGTGTCTCCTGATTGTAAGTGGAAATTCGTTAGCCTCTGCGTACAAACTCTCAACTGGACTTGTTCTGTACGCTCCAAGAGCGATTCTTAGAGCATTATTTTGTATGACGTCTAATTGTTTTAAAATGTTCTTTTTAGCGGAGGAGTATACGATAGAACCATAATCTAGTTTTGCTCGAATCAGTGATTTATATATGTTCAGAAGTTGTTTGGTATCCGCACCCCAATTTTGACCAGCGATGACTTTAAGGATATTCATATTCTGTGCGCACGATAGTTTGTATATGGTTATTCCACGTTAATCTTGAATCAAAAATCATACCCAGGAAACGCATTTCTTGAACATAATTCAGGTTTTGGTTGTAGAGTTTTATTTCTGGTAGGCAGTCTTGTTTTTTAGTCGAAAAGCACATTATCTTTGTCTTAGCCGAGGAGAATTTTAATCCTGTTTTTTTGGACCATTCCTCCAGTTTTTTCATCGATTGTTGGATAATCTTAGATGCTGTGATTATATTCTTTGTACTTATGTACATAACGAGGTCTTCTGCATATAGTCCCACCTTGACGGGACTATTAATGGTGTCTGCTATATTATTGATAGCCACTAAGAAGAGTGAGACGCTTAGCGTAGACCCTTGGGGGGTTCCATTGTCTTGGGTATGATAATCCGATAGTTGTTGGTTGGATCGAACTCGAAAATTTCTGCCTTGTAGGAAATTATGGACGAAGGCTAAAAAATTCCCGTCAATTCCCCAATTTTTCAATTTTCTTAGGACGTCGTATTTCCATATTGTGTCATATGCCTTGATTATATCGAAAAACACTGCTAGTACTTGGCGGTTACTTGCAAATGATTCGCGTATTGTAGATTCCAGGCTTATAAGGTTGTCTACAGTACTACGATTTTTCCTGAATCCACTTTGATATATGCTAATAAAGTTATTTGCTTCCAGATAGTACTGTAGACGATTGTTTAAGATCTTTTCTAATAATTTGCATAACGTAGAGGTTAATGATATAGGTCGGTATGAGTTCGGGTCAGTTTTGCATTTGTTGGGTTTGGGAAGTGGGATTATGATAGCGGTGCTCCACAATTTAGGAAACTGTTTAGTTAGGAAAAGAAAATTGTATAGGTCAAGGACATACTTCTTAGCATTTAATGGGAGATTAGTTAGGAAGGCAAATGGTATGTCATCTGGGCCTGGACTGGAATTTTTGACTCCTTGAATTGCTTCATCTAGTTCATCTGCGCTGATTGGATTATTCAATGGATTGTCGTTGTCGGTGATTGTTATTTGGTTTTCGACAGTATTTTTGTGTTCCAAAAATGATTGGTCATATATTGAGTCATTTGAATAGTATTGGAAAGAGGATGCCAACGTATTCGCAATTTGTAAATCGTCTGTAATATTTTCACCATTGATGGAAAGGGCGTTTATTTTTTGACTATATGGTATTCCCTTGATTTTACGAATTTGATTCCATACTTCTGATGAGGGCGTATTTTCAGTAATAGAGGATGCGTAATTTTCCCATGATTCTCGCTTACTTTTCTTGATTATGTACCTTGCGTAAGCCCTATATTTCTTGAATTTTATCAAATTTTCCTCTGTGTGATGCTTTTTAAGTATATTAAAGGCGTGTTTACTCTGTTGAATCGCTCTCTGGCACTGACTGTTCCACCAACTGATGTTTTTCCTATTGTTTGGTTTGCTATATTGGTAAGCATTGTGTTAAAATTATTATTGATGGAGTTCTAAGAAATCTACAAACATTAAATATAATATGAAGTTGAATAAAACTTATTGGAGCACAAAGAAATATATTCCAGTACAGTCCTTTCGATTGTTTACTAACCTATGATATGTTGTTCCTGACGATTTTTTCGTATTTACACTGTCTCCACTTGTACAACTTCGTGAAGCACAAGAAACCATTATTGTTCAATTATTAAAATAGAAAAAAACGAAACTAACAAAAAGAATATCCAAAAATACCCAATTCACATCCACAAAACAACACTAATGTCAAGTTGACAGAGAAGTGGAAGTAAAATGGCGGAACCGATACCACTTTTATGATAGGCGTAGCGACTCCTCTTAATAGTAGCTCCATGGTTTCGTCCATATAGTATTTTTCATTCTTCTTTTTTGGAGGGCAATAGCTAATGCCGCATAACACAATAATTCTACCTAGTCATCCATGTCAACACAACACAAACTTGTTCAAACGGTTCAAAACATGTAGGTATGCAGGTTGTGGAGTTTGAACTGATCGGTTTTAACTGATTCGAAAACGTACACTGTATATACATACGTCGCATCAGTCAGAACTGATCTGTTTTAACTGATACGATTGGACTGACGGCAAAACTGATAGTGAATGGGGCCCTTTAGAATTTTTTAAATAACATTCAATTATTTCATATTATTATTGGTAATATATTTCAAGTGGTCTCGTCAAAAGCATGGAAATCGTTCACAAAGCAAAGATTCTATAAATACCAAATCATCATTATCCTGTAATTTCTATTTTTCTGGCTGTAGTGCAAAAGAGCACGCCAATGGAGATTGTGGAATTATACATTTTGATGGCCAGCGTAATAATAGTCGAGGATCTCACTGCCATGCTGCCTCTGATAGATAGCAGAAAATGTGAATTGAGGCGAGCTTCTATCTTGAATAATGGTCTTCTTACTCAACCCTTCGACACATACCTCATATTTTTCTCTTCTTATGCATTCATATCGTTTTATCGGCTTTCGATTTTTGTACAAGACGAAAGCTAATGTATTAGCTCTGGCTGGAATGGTTTATACATTACCAGGTTTCCTTCTGTGGCGATAACGACGTACGAGCGTATTTGGAAGGGCTTTTTTGAATTTATTTCAAAAAATTTCTCTTGTCAAGTGTTTTTTACCTTTTTCTTTGTTACTGTAGTCCACACTTCTTTTATTTCTCAAGAGTCTTTATCATGTGTTACTTTTTGTTCTTATTTTTCCATTTTTTCTATTTGGTTTTGCATCGTGCAAGTCTGTGAACATTTGTCGAAAAATGCCCTGGATAATGGGTTGTTATTTAAAAGAGCAGTAAAGTAGAATGAATAGAAAAATCGACCTGTTACAGCATTTCAAATGAATCCATTCTGTCGTTTAGGATTTACAGCTGTTTAAAAAAATGACATTAAATCAACCCCTCACCACTTATTTATAATAAAAAACTAAAATTGGGCTTATTTTTAAAAAGCTTAATTTTTTTTTGGAAATTTACTAATAATTGTATCCCAGTGATAATTTTTTACTGAATATAGAAACCAATCAAATTACTTAATTTCAAGTCATGTGTCAAATTTCATCCAAAATGTCGCGAATATTTGGTATTGCATCTAACGATTCAATTAATTTACCAATTGTAATTTTCACAACTGTAGTTTTAAATAAAAATGAATACTATTTGATTAAAATTGATAAAGTTTGTATTCAAAATTATTAAACATCAGATTGGCAATCAATTTTTTGAAAGCTACGAAGTAAAAAATTATCTTGTCGAATACTCCTCGGGTCTTGATAAATACTCAAAATTTTGTCGTAGAGAATGCTGAAAGCATGTTGCTTGATAATAGCCCAAGGCCGCAGGCCGAGGGCTATTATCTTTGAGCAACACGCTTGAATCTCGGTATTATCAAGACCCTAGGGGTATTACTACTGATAATTTTTTACTGAATATAGTAACCAATCAAATTACTTAATTTCAAGTCATGTGTCAAATTTTATCCAATCACCGCTGTATTACAGCGAAAATACCCTACCTGTGGTGTTTTCAGTTTGGTGTTTATTTTTTATTAAAAATTATTTAAACGTCAAACTGACAACTGAATTAAAAATGTCGCAAAGACTTGGTATTGCATCTAACGATTCAATTAATTTACCAATTGTACTTTTCACAACTGTAGTTTTAAATGAAAATGAATAATATTTGATTGAAACTAATAAAGTTTGTTGGGAAAAGTATTAAGCGTCAGATTGACAATCAATTTTTTGATATCTACAAAGTAAAAAATTATCTTATCGAATACTCCTGGGGTCTTGA
Source organism: Galerucella pusilla (assembly GCA_910591695.1). Classification (NCBI taxonomy): domain Eukaryota; kingdom Metazoa; phylum Arthropoda; class Insecta; order Coleoptera; family Chrysomelidae; genus Galerucella; species Galerucella pusilla. Next base: position 7,193 of record CAJUYI010002233.1, read on the forward strand.
TAAATACTCAAAATTTTGTCGTAGAGAATCTTTCAAGCGTGTTGCTCAAAGATAATAGCCCTCGGCCTGCGGCCTTGGGCTATTATCAAGCAACACGCTTTCAGCATTCTCTATGACAAAATTATCTCGGTATTATCAAGACCCTAGGGGTATTACTACTGAAAAATCACTTTGAACGTTTTGGATGTCGGTCACACTCCCTATAGGCCGTTTTTCAATGACCACTGATTGCAATAAAGAACACGATAAGTAGTTACAGCATTTTGCATTATTATCTGGCCACCTCGTACCACACAGATATGGAAAGCAAGAAAGTTAGTTAAATTTGTGAATTGTTCAGTTCAAGAAATTCCATTGTACCGTAAAACCATAGTTTTCTCAGAATTAAAACAAAGCCCATTTGAGACAAACCAAAACTTCAGTGAGGTATTTGGATATGATACAGTGTGAGCTTGTCCTATCTGACTTTCCAGGATACACTAGTACTAGTAGTGTCAACAAAACTAAAATAATATCTTATTTTTTCTCTTATTTTTTGGGAATCAAACCACAATAATGTTCCTATCAATAAAACACCTACAGGGTATGAAACAAGTGTTTATCGTGATCCAACACACACTAATAGGTATTTAAATTTTGAATCAAATCATGCTATAAGCGTTGAAAAGGGGTAGTAAAATCTTATACGATAGGGCCAGAATTATTTGTTCTAATGATAATCATTTCACAAAGGAGAAAACTATACTGAAAAATGTTTTAAATGCCAATCATTACCCGGCATAATTTGTATATAAAGAAATTAAGAATATGGCGAATGGCTCATTTTTAATACCCCATGATAATACCGATAATATTATTAATTCAGCTAACATAATTTTTAAGAACTTGACAATACCGTATGTTAAGGGTTTATCTGAAAGAATTAAGAAAATTGGTAATCAATTCAATATTCGAACTAGTTTTAAATCTAACAATACGTTGTGATCTATACTAACAAAAACGAAACCAAAAAATGAAGAACAATCTTCAAAAAATTGCATATATCAGATATCTTGTGAGCGCGACAAATTCTATTTAGGTGAAACATCTAGACCTTTGAAAGTCCGAATAAGTGAACATAAAAAATATATCAAAGATAGGGAGTTCTTTAAGTCAGGTATTTGTAAACATGCTTGGGAAGAGGGGCATAAAATTCCATGGGATTCGACAAAAATAATATTGAAAGAGCGAAATAATAAAAGACGAAAAATCAAAGAAAGTGCTTTAATACAACTAATTGCAGATAAATGTGTAGCTAGTATTTCAGCCGAATGTAGTCAAATTTGGTTATCAATGTTAGAAAGAGAAATTTCCAATAATCAATTACCTGCGTTATCAGGAAAGCATCATAAGTTTTTATCCAGGTTTTCTTATGATTTATCATTGAAATAGTTGTTAATCGATACACACTTCAATACACAAAATCACCAAACTGAGTTATACATATTTTGGAAACAAAAATAATCATACACCAAAAGGTAACAACAAACGCGGTTTATTAACAACATTTCAAAAATAAGCGAAAATAAGCGTCGAAATAAAGAACATTATTGTGGTTTGATTCCCAAAAATGGGAGAAAAAATAATAAGTAATGCCACAAGGAACTTACAGAAGATAATTTCTTATTTTTTCCTCACCACAATATAGACAATGCTACAATTAAATTGGTTGTTTATTATTTTTTCAATTTTATAAGATTTCACCAAAAAAATATTGTTGGTTATAGTGTTCAAAAGTGTCCGTTTTTGTTTGTATCTTTCTTGTGCTCGAGAAATACGGCTAATATAATATTCCAAGTTGAAGCGTCAGCTGTCGCGCAGAAAATATTAATAAACATTCACAAATATATTCAAAATCTCTCGATTTGACTGCTCACCGACAAACCTTCGCCATCTATTTACTATTCAAATATTTTCCAACAAAAACAGAAATTTTCCTCCGGTTGCTAGAAAAGGAGTTAGACAGTGTCGTACCACCAAACATATAAACTTTCGCTCGATTTAGTTGAGTATAAAAAATAAAAATAAACAGTTATAATATAACAAGAGTGAGAATAAATTGAAAATAATTTGACAGATTTTTTGAAAACCTGTTGCCAGGCTTGCCAGGCTTGAGCGATCATTTCCAAACTATCATAAAATTATTGAAAAATTTGATTCTTTTCTTTTAATGTTATAAGCCCAATCTTTCAAAATCAATGCCAGAGTAGCCGTTGTAGTAGATTGATCCAGAATATAATTTATCTCTTTGGTGGAGGTCTTAAATTATCCCCATATAGGATGATTACTTATTAGAGTATTTTTCGTAGTAGTTTCCAAAATCTTTTTTGTTATTTTTGCATCAGAAAAGGTACTAAACCGATAATTTTCAAACATTTTATATATCGCGTTGACACAATTAGGTAATTATTTTGACAACTATCTGACACTTGCTAGGCAAATAAAAGCCACAGTGATCATTCCCTAGAATAATCACAAGAGATTTATTCCCACTATAATAATTGGTTGAAAATTACCCTTGTGACAAATAAAGAAGCATTTCATTGGTTTCAAGATACGTCAAAAAATAATCAGAAGAACAAGGATGTGTTTTGTTGATAGTTTTTTTATTTCCGATGACGGAATCAAAACAATCCCACAGGAGGGCCAAAAAAAGTATGGTAATTGGAATGGGAAGAACTTAATACAAGACAAATAAATAGATAGTTATCCTCTACTTATGGTAGGGAAAAATAGTGTAGGTATCTTAGGTAGAGATAACATTACTGTAGTGATAACTTTTTTCCTCTTACACATATTTGTTGCCTGTATAATTTTGACCAATCAAGAATTTTTTCATGCCATACACAAATAACTGAAAACAATAATTTAACAATTGGAAAGTAACAATTGAAAAGTAACAATTACGAATAAATTCAGGATAAAATTTCATTTATAAACATAATTTTTCAAGAAACATTCTCAAGCAACAAGGAAAAATCACCGACAAATAAAAATGGCGAGAGCCTCAAACTTTTGCATGTACCTTCACATTTGCCAGACAAATCCTCATCTTCTTTGTTGGATTCAATCATCTTATTACATAAGATATGGAATAAAAGTGAAAATAATATTGTGAGAAAATCCTATTTGATACGCCTTTGACTTTTCTAAACCAGACTCCGATATTATTTCCAATATCGCAAAAAATCGGCTGCGTTCACAGATCTCCAGTCGTTCTCCTTCATTTAAAATTTTTTATTGGAGCATCTCCCGTTTTTTTGTCCCTTTTTTACCACCCCTTCTCATTTATGTTATTAATAGTGTTTTTCAAAACAACTGACTCAGTCTTTCCGCTCAGTTTTTGAGGAGGAGAATTATATTATATTAGTTTCTATTTTCAATTGCATTTTAATATCCTTACATTTCTAATTTTAAATACTTCAAAATTGAAATTTCTTTGAAACAGTACAGTTTTGTGGAATTCTCGTAATTCCTTTTCTGCTCTAAACGCAAAGGATGGAAATGTTCATTCCTGACCTACTAAAATTATTCAATTCATCACTTTGAGTCGTTTATATGGAATGTTATAAAAGTTGTATCCGCGTAGAAACGGTTGCATACCTAAATTAATTGAAATAAAGTGGTAATAAAACCAGAATGAATGTATTGTTACTGAAGATATGTAGAGACCCGTGAGGGAGAAGAAGAAAAAAGAAAAGTATAGAAATGTCGAGAATTGGCTGGAAAAGGTGAAACGTATGAAAAACGGGACAATTGACATTAGTTAGTTCAGTTTTGAAGTATTAGAGATCAGAGCTTTGTGTTCTGATAGTGAGAGTAGTTGGAGTAACATTGGAGAGAGCGATGGGATTTAAGAAATATATGTTAATGTTAAATACTAGATCCACCGCATATGACAGGAACATAGACTTCCGGACCTCCAGCATAGTTTTTGAAGATGGAAGAAGCGAAAAAATTACGTGATGAGGTGAAGGAAAGCCGCGGAAGGGAGGAAGAAGAAACGGAAAGACGTAGTAAGAAGTAAAGGAGAGACGTAGAAAGAAGGAAGAAGAAGAGAATAAAAGATGTGAGTAGGAGAAGGAAAGACAGAAGGAGGAGATGTGTAGTCAAGCAAATGTAAGAATTATGAATAGCAAGCTACTATTGAAGATATCTGAATACTTCTTTGAATTATATCACAATACTGAACTATGTCATCAGAATCTTTTATTTTTAAAAGATATTTTGGTTCCAAAATTTAAAAATTGTTTGTTAATGTGTCAAAGCTTACAAATCAAGTTGCTAGTTCTATTACAATATCCCAATTAAAATGATCAGAAGCCAACTCATCAAAATGTTTTTCTTATGATTGTCGTTTCGGAATCCGGCTCAAGTATCTATTTTACTGCCAAGTCTGTACTTTCACGGATAAAGTTTGCATAGAGCGATAGCGATCTGGGATTTTGCTAATTTCTTCCGGTACAGAATAATGTTTTTTGCAGCTTCGACAAGGTCCAAGTTCTTATCTTGCAAAATTTTTGATGAGACATTAATGTAGATGTAGGTGGTAAATTATAATATACATTCTATGTTTAATGTGTGTAACAAATCAATTTAAAACATTATTGACTCTTGATTTGTCTATTTTAAACAATCATCTATTAGTAAAGTTTCCTCTGAGGAATAATTTAGATTAAAAATAAAAAAAATCGGAGAATATGATTCCATCACTACGGTAAATCGGGAGTCGGAAGATGAGCTCGAGCCCAAAAGCATTTGTTATACTAGTCTTACATTACAGCCTTTTTGAGGAAATTGATAGCAGTTTGATTGCTGGCCTTTTTTGAATAATAATTGCGAATGCGTTCCGGCCATTTTCACTGCATCTTTTAGGCTTGAAAAATATAGAAATGTTCCTAATTTAGTCCAGTAACTGAAGACCTGAAAATAGGCAAACCTATCAATATATTTGTCCAATAATTTTTTTGGCTTGATTTGTAGGTCTTGACAGGTACTTCAAATGGAGAAAAAGATTTCGCCTTGGCTAAGGGTCCAAAATGGCCCCTAAGCCCCCCAAAAAACGGGTCCCCACTATTATCTCCCGAAATATGCAATTTGAGAAATTTTTGTTCGGGTAAAAAGTGAAGGTCGTTAAATTATCTACAAAAATGGTCTCTATCATTTTTTTCCAGAATGCAATAGTTTTCGAGATAATCGCATCCAAACGTCCCCTCGCCTACGCGGCTGCACTACCTCTATAAATGCTACCGTCTATAAAATTAACTTGTAAACCGGCGGACATATAACTCGGTCCATAACTCGGTCAAAAATTGATATTTTTCGATGATTTAAAGTTCATTGTAATGGGAATATCCGTAGGTTCTCGCCCGTCGAGGACCTTGCAAAAAGTGGCCAATGTTATTTTTCCCCAATATTTTGGCCTCTTCCATTAAATCATTGACATTTTATTTATTTTAAATGGTTTATTATCCCTTGTTTTTTCAAATGGGGCCTGGGGAGGTCCTGAATGTTCCTAGAAATTTTTTTTCAGTATCTTTGTGGCGTTTCAATAAAAAGTTTATTTATTTATTTGCATTTTTCAGTCGTTTTCGGAGTTCTCACAAATCTTTCAAATTTTCCCGGTCCCTGGAAAATGAGTGCATTGTATTCCGAATAAAAATATTGGTTCAGAGAGTAGACATAGTAAGCTTTCAAAAAATGGTGTGCATTTAATAACAAAATAATTGAACATTAGTTCTTTATTTTCGCTTGTTTACAAGATTTGTGAGAACTCCGAAAACGACTGAAAAATGCGAATAAATAAATAAACTTTTTATTGAAACGCCACAAAGATACTGAAAAAAAAATTCCAGGAACATTCAGGACCTCTCCAGACCCCATTTGAAAAACAATGGATAATAAACCATTTACAATAAATAAAATGTCAATAATTCAATGGAAGAGGCCAAAATATTGGGGAAAAATAGCATTGGCCACTTTTTGCAATGTCCTCGACGGGCGAGAACGGGGCTTAAGGTACACATATTGATACCTACGGATATTCCCATTACTATGAACTTCAAATCATCGAAAAATATTAATTTTTGACCGAGTTATGGAAGAATTTGTCCGCCGGTTCACAAGTTAATTTTATAGACGGTAGCATTTATAGAGGTAGTGCAGCTGCGTAAGCGAGGGGACGTTTGGATGCGATCATCTCGAAAACTATTGCATTTTGGAAAAAAATTATAGAGACCATTTTTGTAGATAATTTAACGACCTTCACTTTCCACCGGAACAAAAATTTTCCAAATTGCATATTTCGGGAGATAATGGCGGGAAACCGTTTTTTGGGTGGCTTAGGGGCCATTTTGGACCCTTAGCCAAGGCGCAATCTTGGAGAACTTTTTCTCCCTTTGAAGTACCTGTCAAGACCTACAAATCAAGCCAAAAAAAATTATTGTACAAATATATTGATAGGTTTGCCCCACCAGTTACTGGACTAATTTTCAAGGTTATTCACGCGCAACTTTACGTATTTTTAGTAATTTTAGATTTTGCCAACATAATTATTGTGTTGGTTATAAAAAATATAACCATACTTTAAATTTTTTATAATCATATTTTGTTTTGGTTTTAAACATGTAAAATAACTAATTTCTAAAATTATCTCTCGGAGATTTATGTAGTGTTGGAAAGGAAATATCTACATAGGAAATGGCGAAAAAAATACCTAATGTCAAATGTCAAAAGAATCTTGGAAAGTTGCAACAAATAAGGCTCAAATGTAAGAAGACTGGATTTTAATTTTGCATGCAATTTATATTGCCTGCAATAAAGTTGCTGCAAAAAGGCTGTAATGTAAGACAAGTATTACGTTAGCTTACCGAAGCTGCGGCACTTCTTTCTTCTAACGCTTCAGCGCGTTATACTTGGGAGGTATTTGTTTCCAGTGTGTAGCAAATGAATATAATAATATGTAACTACACTCAACACTTTACATTTCGAGGAGAAATTTTTTTAATCTTAAAAAAAGCCTGCTGCCGGCAACCGTCTTCAGAAACTCGCAAAGGGGTTTATAAATAAAGGTTTCAAAGTCTTCAGAGTGTAAATATTTCAGTGCTTATCAATTTTGACAAAGATAACATTCCACGTAAGGTAATTGAAAGCTAAACAGTTGATAGTTTCAGGCAGAATATGCATTTTGCATGAAGTTAATCTATCGTTAACAATGTCAGGTGGTGTAATATTGCCTCGTTATACGGAAATTAAGTCACGTCTGATAATAAATTAAAATCACGACATAAGAAACTTCTCTAAACAAAGTACCACATCACTCAGATAGGTGAAAATAGATTTAAAAACTATTGAAAATAGCATTTTCCATAACAAATAAAAATCAATCCGATTCTTTTTAAAATGAAATACCTCTGGATATTACCAGCTCAATAACCTACTCCTGAAGTCAGTCGTCGTCGCTAGTTCGAATGTTTTCATTTTTCCATAAAACTAGGGCACCAAATGTAAATTATCCCCTCAAGTTACTGACCCTTAACTCGACTAGGAGCTTATTGAGGACAGGAGTGGTAATTACGTTTATTTAAATTATAGACTTTTTATAACAGGAATAGAAGCCGCGGATTTTTCTTTCTGTCGTGTGTTTCAATAAAAGCGTATTCATATAATTGTGAAGGTTTTGTAATAACAAGGCTTGTTCTACATAAAGTTGTTCTACTAATTCAGCAACTTTTCCAATTTTTAATGTCCTCGAGAAAACAATCATTGTCCAATAACGTTTGATTCATTTGTTATTCGAAGAATCCAATTTACAAATTCCCCGACTTTTGATTCACTTCAGTTTTTTTCTATCTTTTTATACTCAGTTTTTCAAACCTAACTACAACCTTTGGCATGTAGGACTTGTGAATGTATGAATAGGGAGTTCTTCAAGTCAGGTATTTTTGCAAACATGCTTGTGAAGAGGGGCATCAAATTCAATGGGATTCGACAAAAATAATATTGAAAGAGCCCAATAATAAAAGACGAAAAATCAAAGAAAGTGCTTCAATACAACTAAATGCAGATAAATGTGTAGCTATATTTCAGCCGAATGTAGTCAAATTTGGTTACCAATGTTAGAAAAGGAAAATTTCCATTAATCAATTACTTGCGTTATCAGGATAGCATCATAAGTTTTTATCCAGGTTTTCTTATGATTTATCATTGGAATAGTTGTTAATCGATACACACTTCAATAAACAAAATCACCAAACTGAGTTATATATGTTTTAAAAACAAAAATAATCATACACAAAAAAGTAACAACAAACGCGTTTATTAACATTTCCAAAATAAGCGAGAAAAAAAGTACTATCCCAATAAAAACCGTGCACTTAACTGGATTCCATTACTATAGTAGTAGACTATCATATTGTTAAAATGTCATAAAATAATAGTTATTCACGTAATTAGTGGGATATGGACATTATTAACGCACGCATGCAAGACGAGGCCGAAGGCCGAGTCGTGTAATCACATAAGTGCGTTAATAATTCCTATCACACGTGATAAGTACAACATTTTATCTACAACTGTTTATTAGTATTATTAACAGTACCTATATTATAAAATTTAAAAAAAAATTCAATCCATAACGTATTTTTAATAATATTGACTGCAAACATAAGGTACTGTTTATCATATTCTGTGACCATAACAACAAAGACAAACAATGCTGTGGAAATAAAATAAATTAGTTGTGTCATCAAATTTTCAAAGTTGAATGAGCAGAAATCTATAAAAATGAGTTCAAGCGGAGACAATCTCATTTCGGAAATTGAAAATGCAGCTTCCAGTGTTATTTTAAATATTTAATTCTGGTATTAATATGTTTCTAGAGTCTCATTACCGCACTAGTGCGGTAATGTAATCAAAAACGCACTAGTGCGGCAATATACGTCATTATGACACTGAAAATATTGTCAAATCGTACCCGTTACATGACAGTTGTAGATAAAATATTTTATTTCACATTTTACCAGAGATATGATTTACTATGAATGGACCTTAATGAAATTTGACAACAAAGTTTGGTAGTCTTAACCTTCCACCGCTGGCGCCAAGTCTGACAGACCCGACGCTACTGTTCGTTCGCAACTCTTCGCGTCACCGCGATATATTGCTGTACGTCTGGGTACCTTCCTAATTTGATGTCCATTATTCACGTTGCAGAGAGTGTGAGGATAGTTTGTATAGTTTGCGAAATATTGTGTGAAAAGTCTGACAGACCCAGCGCCACCGTTTGTGTTATAAGTTTCTGTATAGCGTTCAATTATTTACTTCGGTGCTTGTTCACTGAATAATTTCATTAGGTTAGGTTTTGCTGTTGTAATAACTCAACTTAAATGTGGTACTTGAATGTGGTACAACCGGAAGAAATTCCTCAGGGAATAAGAAAGCGATGCCATTGTTGTCTAAAAGATTCCAAGACGAAATATCACTGTTTCAAATGTAAAAAGTTTATCTGTCTCTCACACTCTCAATTTCTTTGTTTACTATGTAGACAAACGTTTGAAAGTTTAAACCTGTTAAGACCTCACATTGTAGTTATGATCACTGAAGGGATTTTTGTTTTGTTTATAATGCCTTTTTATTAGAATAATTTTTATTTTGTTACCTTTCTGTTATGTTTTAGGAAACAAGCAATAAAATTATTTTGTTTGGTAATTGTTGGGTATTTGTTTGATATCTACATCTAATGCAGTATATTGTTGATCATAAATTACTTTAACTTGTATACACAAATGACCCGTAAATACAATAAGGTATACAAAAAAGGTAGAACGTGTCGCGGGACACACGGTAGGAACTTTAGTTCCTTTTAAGCAAAAATTATGTAATACATCTGACGTTATAGATAAACGATTTGCATATTCTTTGGTGGTTGAGTAGTAAGCATACCAGACTCTCACGCAGTAGACCCGGGTTAAATTCCCCCTGAGGAAGTTTTTTTTTATTGTTAATTTTATTCTTAAATAATTCATGAGGGAGTCCGACTGGCAACATCAACTAATAACAGCATCGTATATTTAAAAAATGAAACAGTAGCATTATACAAATTGGACATTCAAGAACTGTACGTTTACCACAAAATTAGTGGAAACATAAAATTTAATTGTAAAATGTTTAATTTGAAGTTATATTACAGTTTATAGAAATTTTTATTTTCTAGATTTTTTCTTAAGTGGGTCGTAGAAAAAATATGCTGTTCGACTCGTGTGGATTGTCCATATCGCACTTGAACGATTGAGCACTCCGCCTACGGCGTCGTGCTCAAACTTCGTCCTCGTGCGATATGGCCATCATATATCCACACTAGTTGCACAAACTACAATTTCTTTCAAAATATGCCCTTTTACATTTAAAAACAACCTGCCAAATGTCAAATCAATTTATCCATCCATTTTAAAGTTATCGAATTAAAACATTCAAGTTTTCAAAATTTCAGCACCCTGTATTTCGAAAAGTAAATGTGCTAGACCCCTTAATCGCGCAAAAACAATTATGGAAATAATAGTAAAAATGTATCCCAACAAATTCAAGTAGATCACCAGCACTGCGAATACCAGCTTTGCATAGAATTTCAATATAGCCTAGATCTCGGTGGTCGAGTGGTAAACATGTCAGACTCTTACGCGGTAGACATAGGTTCGATTCCCAATGAAACAACTTTTTTTTATTAATGATTTTATTTTTAAATAATTATTCTGCTTGATATTGATAACAACAACAGGTAGACGCTTGAAATATTTCGTATTTTGCATATTTATTGTAGATAAAGGTACGATACCTACCCTTCGTGCAGGAGTCCGACTGGCAACATCTACTTATAACAGCTTCGCATATTTAAAAAGGGAAACCGTAACATTGTACAAATTGTACATTTAAGAACTGTACGTTTATCACAAAAAAATTAGTGAAGACATAAAATTGAATTGGTACGATTATAAATAAAATTGTTGAACATTTTAAATTTCAAGTTATATTTATTTTACAGTATATTCAAATGTTTATTTTCTAGATTTTTTCTTGAAGGGATCGTAGAAAAAATATAATGTTCGAATCGTGTGGATTGTCCATATCCACACTAGTTGCACAAACTACTATTCTGCACAGTTTACAAAATGGAAATGTAGGCCATCAGTTAACTAAACGGATATAATTTCATATACATCCTAGAACGTATATTTATGAAATCCACCAATCAGCATTCGAGTTGAGTATCCGTCATTCATCTTTTTTCAATTTAAAAGAAACGTCAAAATAACTTGTCAAAGTTTCTCATAGAAGCGCACTGGATCAAGAATATTCATTTACAAAGATAAACTTGAAAGAAATAATCCGTACAAATTACCAACAAATAATACTTAAAACAGAATAAAATGGGTATTTGGGGAGACCTCAGATTTTATAAAATTATGTAATAGGTACATCTGACGTTATAGATAAACAATGTTCATATCTCTCAGTGGTTGAGTAGTAAGCAATCCAGACTCTCACGCCGTAGACCCGGGTTTGATTCCCGTGAAAAAGTTTTTTTGTACAACTGTCATTAAAAGTGACACTTTTAATGATAGCAAACAATGTTAAAAACGATTGTTTACATAGCAGCGTGTTAAAAATACTTTTAACACTAGTGTTAAAAATATTTTTAGCACGCTGCTATGTAAACGTCTGCCATTCACAACAATCTTTTGATTATTTGAATACTAAAATGCATTTTGAATTTATTGTCATTGCAAATTCGCTCGTTTCATTATCAAAATAGGGAAGTTGTACAAAAAACATTGTATGGTATTTGTGTTAAAAGTGATTTTATTTTGTTCGTGAAATTGTTCAATTCGCTCCGCTCATTTCACAAACGTTTTCACTCACAAAATAAAACCTCACTTTTAACACTCATATCATAAATAACTATTTTTTAATTGTTACTTTTATTTCAAAAAATAATTATTCTGCTTGATAATAATAACAACAACAGGTAGACGTTTAAAATATTTAGCAGAATATTCATTATTATAGATAGTGGTACGGAACCTTTCATGAGGGAGTCCGACTGGCAACATCTACTTAGAACAGCATCGTATATTTAAACAGCATCGTATATTTAAAAAATGAAACCGTAGCCCTATACAAATTTCAAGAACTGTACGTTTACCACAAAATTAGTGGAAGCATAAAATTGAATTGTAAAATTTTTAATTTGAAGTTAGGTATATTACAGTTTATAGAAATTGTTATTTTCTAGATTTTTTCTTAAGTGGATCGTAGAAAAAATATGCTGCTCGACTCGTGTGGATTGTCTGTATCGCACTTGAACGATTGAGCACTCCGCCTTCGGCGTCGTGCTTAAACGTCCTCGTGCGACATGGCCATCATATCCACACTAGTTGCACAAACTACAATTTCTTTCAAAATATGCCCTTTTACATTTAAAAACAACCTGCCAAATGACAAATCAATTTATCCATCCATTTTGAAGTTATCGAATTAAAACATTCAAGCTTTCAAAATTTCAACACCCTGTATTTCGAAAGGTAAATGTGCTAGACCCCTTAATCGCGCAAAACAAATTATGGAAATAATAGTAAAAATTTATAAGAAAAAATTCAAGTAGATCACTAGCACTGCGAATACCAGCTTTGCATAGAATTTTAATATAGCATCGGTGGTTCAGTGGTTAGAATGCTTGCATTGTACGCGGGCGGCCCGGGTTCAAATCCGGGTAGGAGCATATTTATTATTATGAATCGCTGCTTCGTAAACGAGAGAGAGAGACTAAGGAGGCACAAGCACGCAAGGCACATAACGAAGAAATGTAACATAACGTTTCGTAACGTAACGCGTAACGGTCAGATATTTTGCGTCGCGACCCCTGGTCGCTCAAACATAACCTGGCATAAAGAACTAAAGTTCCAAAAACAATTGGGTCTGGTAGACACGGCGCCACCAGTCATGTAAAGAAAGGGGGCGCCACCGGTGAAAGGTTAAACTTCATTATATCAATAATTGTCTAGTTGTCAAACTCTTCCGTTGTGTCAGATAGGGACCAAAAAGTATTTAATCACTAATTAATCTTGACAACGGTAGCTGGAACGCTACCGAAACGTCGAAATAAAAAATATAAAAACATTATTGTGGTTTCATTCCCAAAAATAAGGGAAAAAAGAATAAGTAATGCCACAAAGAAACGTACAGAAGTAATCATTCAGTCATAATTCCATATTTACTTCACAATTTAAGCGCCAGAGAGAAAGATAAGCTCAATTGTAAGAGAATTAACCAAAATATTAAAGTCTCAATATAGTCAGGCTGATATGACATCATCGACTCCAACACACAAGCATAACGTACGCAACATCAGAAACACCACCATCTCTGAAGAATAGACAGATTGATACCTTAAAATCGTACTAAACCTCATCCCTCCCATCCTCTTTTTCCTAATTCTGGATAATAAACAACTATAGTCAAAGGCATTCTTATCGTGCAGGTCATACGATGTAACAAAGACATACTCACCATTTTCGTTTTCTTCTAATGCGTTTAATCATAACTTCCAAATAAAGTCCGTAAGATAAATAAGGGGAAAAGAAGGATATGTATTTAGTTTCCAGCGATTCTAAAAAGTCTTTCACCAGCGAAGTTTTTATTTAAATGTAAGTTTGACAATTCAAAGTGACAATATATGATGTAGCTATCTTGGCTATCTTCATGTTAGTTAAAATAATCTTCTTCTTCTTCTCTCCGGGTGTATTTGTTATCTCACATTTTGGTAACCTCTGTGTTTTTTGATTTAATACATATGGTTAGTGACCTTTGAACCCGCACGATAAGAGTGCGTTTGACTTATAACACAACCAAGTTTCGATGGATTCCGATTCAGCACTCGACGATTACTTTCTTGTTCCGAGTGATTCGAGATCGATACTGCAAGTGCCAAACGTGATGGCGAGACGGCCCCATGCGCACAAACTCATTTTCATTGTTACCTCCCACTACAGCTCTTGCAAGACATATAAATGCTCTGTACAGGGGCGTATCATTAGTTGTCCTGCAATTCTGTTGGCGTTTGGCATTGTCTGCATAATTTATGTGTCATAGGTACAACACTGAATGGTAAGGGGCTTATAGTAATCCAATAGTAATTTAGTTGGGAGAGTCTATACCTGCGCGATTGCTCGCCATCAAGTTTGGCGCTTGCAGTTTAAAATATCTCACGCCAAAACTGAATATTTTTTTATGACAATGAACCGAGGACCGTTACAATGGTGCGTTTGATAGTCTGGACTTCAGTAATACCAATTTTGTGATAAAAACATTACGTTGAAGCTTAAACTACTTCCATTTCCACATGTTCATTTAAAGTTGAATCATTTAGTTGGAAATTATGGAATTAAAATAGCGAAATATTAATTTATACCTCAACAACCTACTCTGTTGCTTTTGTAATTTGTCAAACAATAACAGAAAATTAACATTTAATCCTTTACGTGTATGGAGTTTTTGTTTATCTCAGTTTGTTCTCGACTTTTTAACGGGTTTCGGGTGAAGAACTAGAGTAACGTCGACCGTCAGCTAAATGTATTCACTAAAGCGTGTTTCGTAATTATTTATTTATATTGAAATTCGTGATTAATTAAAATGCTTTCATTAATTTGATGAGAATTAATTTGGAAGACTTCACAACGTAAACAGGTCTAGATTCAGGGCGAAAAATGTCAATAGTAATTGCAACTAATTTAGCACTGTCCGTTTCAATTAAGTCGAACGTGTTTTATGCAACAAGAACATGCTGTTGTTCCAGCTGACTGAATTAATTATTTAAATACTAACATCGGCTTCTTAGACGTAAACAATACTTGTGAAGTTTATTAAATATCATTCGATCATCTAGAATTGATGATTTTACACACGTCTATCTTGTAGATGATCGTATTATGGTGCGGTCTAGAAGCGCATGTCAAGAGTAAGAACGATGTGTGAAAGTGTCCAACTAGCAAAATGAAATTCTAAGAGGACTGAATTGTTGTATAATAGTCGAATAGCGTTGTTTTAAGGAATTTTTGTTTTTATTAAGCTTTCTGTTACGATAATTTTGTTTTTTAAAGAAATTTGTTGTATTAAATGATTCTATAGTGACTTTTACAATATATGCTATAACGCATTATACGATCATTTCTTTCAAAATGATATAATACCTTATATGCAAGTTTATACAATATCAAAAATACCATTTTATAAGACTTTTATACCTATTGTGTGAGAGTTCTATAATATACTATATAACTAACAGCTGCAACATTATAATAGTGTATTATTAAACGAGCAATTTATGATAGCCATAATTCACGATGGGTGACGTTTGCGTCACGAGCCGCAGGCGAGGGGCGCAAGTCACCCAAGTGAATTATGGCCATAAATTGAGAGTAGAATACTATACTTTGTCCACGACACTTAATTTATTTATTAATAAATAAAAGTCAGTAGCGATTTGGCATATTACTAACCTCAAAATGTTGTGGCAGCTACTTCAAATAATTTGACATATATAGAGATTGGCGATACTGTAGAAAGTATCAATACAACGTACCGTTATAAATATATTGTTTTAAAATACTTAATATTAGAAAATATCGTTATGAAAAGTATCAATACTAAAAATTACAATATTTTATAGATACGATATGTGTCAGAAACAAATTTCCTGCACCAAATACACAGATTTAATAGTTTATTCCATATTGTTCCCCCATCTCTAGTCGTGAATTATGAACCATAATACACTACAGTGTACTATGAACCATAATTCACGACAGTTGATATATTGGTACCATATACCTTTAGTTAGGAGGTAAAATATTGACTTATTATTAGGTGGTCGTGGACAAAATAGTTTCTTGAGCTTGTCTTATTGAAGCTGTATAATGTTGTATAATAAATATTGTATAGCATTCAATTGCGTTGCATTATAAAACCCTTTTTAGTTGTATAGTGTCTAAATATTCTTCGTTATAAAACAGTTATCGTCTACCGTTCCATTTGACAATAAAATATTGTTTAAGGCATTTCTTTGCAATAAAATTATTGTTTTATAAATCACCATGTTTAAATAAGCAATTCTTATACCGCTATCGCCGCCATTATGGAGCAATTCAGTTGGAAACATGAAACTATACTGAAAAATGTGACCTTATCATTATTTAAAGAATTACATTATGGAAGAATATCCATATGAAGTGATAAACTATTAAAATCATAAAAAAAAGTATTTCAAGACATTCTATTTTATTATTTTTTCAAGTATCTACTTGAAACTTAACCAGAATTGAAGCGCTTCATTTTCTTGCCAAATATATACCTATAATCTATTAGTAAAATTTGCGGCGCATTAAAATTTGAGCTATCAAACCATCCAAATGAAATTATAATTTTTACTATCGATGTCCGCCCAAGCGGCCCAAGTCGTTTTCATTAGTCTGATTAAGTCTCCATTCCTACAAATGAAATGTATGATGCACGTTCAAGTTGAAATATAATTTGGTTCTGATATTCTCCACTAAAAAATGAAATGCTCTTATAAACTGCTAGATGACAAAATGTTTCCATTGTGCTCAAAATAACAGCATTATAAAAAAATATATTGCATTATACAACCATTTCGTGACACCTTCATAGTGCCGTTTCAATCGCATTTCAAAGATGTGACTACATGACACACTATTGAATCATTTTATAGTAGCTGTATAAATGATTATAAAACAGTCGATTAAGAGTTGTATAAATATGTATCAAACAGTCATATAAGAGCTGGATAAACTCTTAATAGAACTGTTATACATTCAAACAGTTGTATAAAAATGGGCCCTTCTTAGTTGTATAAGGATCATTTAATTGTTTTATAGACCGTTATAAGAAGTTTAGTATCCTATAAGACATATCTTGTAGCTGTTTATACAAACCTTATAAAATTTAAATTGCTACTTGGGTGGGTAGCTAGAAACTATAATTTGTGTGCCGCCATCTACATTGCACTCATTTAATAACATGAATGTTGCTATGCTTCAATTATAAACTAGATATTTCAATGCTTTATAAAGATAACCATGAAATTTCCAGGAAGCAAGCCTTGAAAGGGACCACTGAATGAGTCAGTTTTTTTCTACAGTTGACAAGGATTATTTGGAAATAATATTACGCATATTTGGATGTGTTTTGTCGATCTTGTTAAAAATTGTTCATATAATTAGAGAAAACTTTGTTTTATTTTGATCAATATAAAAGAGATTGAGGCATACCATTCTGACACAATTTTTGCTATTTCTCTTATACTTAAGACGAGTCTGTCACGGTTTTTTGCAGAATTAATGAAATATCTAGTTTATAATTGAACCATGACAGCATCAACATTATCAGTAAAATGTGGATGGATGCACACCAATTATCTACAGTTTCTGGTTCCCTACTTTCAACACCCTTCGCTAGATAGCACCGCACTATGGAGGTGTGTGAAACCATCAATTGTAAATCGGCAAATATTCACCTTCCATATGTATAATTTTATATAGAAGCAACAGTATCCACTATAAATCAAATTATGTATGTCTGAGAGAGAACAGCATACGTCACCTCCATAAATCCCCCATTTCTCTAAATATTGTCTCTCTATAGCTTCCTCTTTTCCACTCACAGAATGGGTATAGGAAACATAAATATTTGCCGAATCTGTATGGTGATCTATCCTTCTAATACTTCAAAAAAAATCAGCTCCGTATACGTATTGATAATAATCAATTTTGAAGATCAAGAAAAACCTTGTAACTTGCATGTGGAATAATAGATTTGAATTTTCATTTTTGATCCGGTCCTGTCGAGTGTAGACTTGTATTATTTTCTGTTTAAGCTTAGCTTAGTTAACAAACGACTACTGCGGATGTTCTCTAAGGGTGAACAATAAGTCAACTACGGGGATCAAATATCTCTTCGAGTGAATTTTATTTCTTCGAGTATTTTCCCTTTTTTGTCCAAGCCAATTATCTGTATATATAAAACACTTTTGATGTCTATATAAAGCAGTTATTAAACGACGTATAAAAAAACATTACATTGTTCAAATTACAGTACCAATTAGCATCGAGAATTGCTTTTAATTAGGACATTGAACCTTACTAACTTTTTAATTAGAGCTCTTCTTGATAGAAGTTTATCATTTTGGAAATACCTTGAAGGATATCTAGAAACGATGGACTATTATGTATAAGTGCAACTATTAAGTTAGACTTGAATTTATTGATCAGGTCAATGAATTTTGATTAGATATTCCTGAGACATCATATAGAATGCGCAGCTCTTGCTGGGTCCGCATCCAACCACCAACACCAATCATCATCACAACTTCCAGCTCCTCAATAATAAGGTGATGCTTAGGAAAACTCAATGAACTAGACAGAAGCAGTATCATAACCTCACTGTTACTTCCTGGACACTCTGGAATCAGGGCCGGATGCTCTCGTGTTCCATTTTCCGTCCGTCGTGCGCATGACGTAACTCCAGACCTTTTTTGTATTGCTGAGATAGCAGTTTTTAATGTTTTTCTCTATTTACGCGTTTATTTAATAAGTTACAAAAAAACTGTGGAGACGAAGTATGTTCCAAATGAGCTGTTCTATCTCCTGAAGACATAAAAGTTTTGAAATATCTAATACTTATCACTCAAAACTCTTTTTTTTACTGTGACATTTCTCTTCGAAGTATTAAAACGCGATTTTCATGAAAACGGTGCAAGATAGAGTAAACTGATAAAGGAACTAATTTGTAGACCACAAAATTTACTACAACGGGCAATGCGGGATTGAATAAAAACGCGAAGATATTTTATAAAAAGTGGAATTTAATTTATGCAGTTTTTACGCAGGCATATTTTTTCATTTAAATAGTTTCGAAATAGTAAATACCGGATTTAAAATTTCATTTCCTACATATCATGTATTCTACATTTTATTAATATTTAATAATCAACAACTCACTCATTCTTATTCTTATTCGTTCTGAATTAAACCACAATGTTTTTTTTCTTATTTCGACGTTTTTGTATTTTTTATTCCGACGTTTCAAGATGAATTAGAATTTTAACAATTTTTGGTCCTCATCAGACACACGAAAACATTTGACAACTAGATAATCAATAATATTTTGAACTTTGTGGTCAAATTTTATTAAGGTTCATTCACAGTAGATCATACCTCTCTGGTAAATTGTAAAATAAAATATTTTATTTCAAGACATTCTAACAATAGGATAGTCTACTAGGAATGGGATCCAGTGAAGTACACGTTCCAGGAACGGTTTTATTGGGATAGTGCTTTTTTGCTTAATTCGTAAATGCTGTTATAATAAATATGATAATAATATAATAAAGCGCGTTTGTTGTTACTTTTCTGTGTATAATTATTTTTGTTTTCAAAATATGTATAAAAGCACTTTTTTTGATTTTTATTCTTTTACTATTGGGCTCTTTCAATATTATTTTCGCCTAATCCCATTGAATTATTAGATTATTTTTCGAATGATTGTGCGAATTGCACCCAAGCACAGAACAACGCATTTTAAAAAGTTTTTATCGTCCATAAACGTCCAAAAAATACACCAAAAGGTCTTCAAACTGATCAAAGCTCACTAAAAATCATCAAAAACACGAGAACTTTTGGGAAATAACATAGGTAAACAACCATTTTAGGTCACTCATGCGCAACATCTTATATTCGGTGTGTTTATATCATGCTCTGGAATAGCAGGAAGTGACATAGCAGATGAACTAACAGTCAGTTCCAATGGAAAATTTGTTTTGTTTCCAACAATAAAAATCTCCAATTATTGTAGATATAGTTTCGTGAACAATTAAATTCTTGATTTTGGTTTGCACATAAATGTGAACCTCCGCGAAAATGTACACAAAAATAGAAAAAGAGTTCTATTCTCTCATTTATACCTAACGCTGGAAATAAAGTGCCATCATCAAGGTTGTCACATTTGTTGAAATATGTTATGGAGACGATATATCTTGAGAGATAGAAAGGATAAAAACTAGAATAATAGGTCGAGATCTGCGGCTAGACATTTATTTATTGGTTGTATGATAGTGCTTGATAGTTATTCGTTTGCGATAAGCTATTATTCTCGCAAATAAAGTTTTTTTTTTATCTTTTTGTATAAAGAATGGAAATATATCTTTCTAAATAGATCTATACGATTTTATTAGTTTGAGCTTTGCACTTTTGCTAGCCTGCTACACTTTTTTTATACCCAATTATGCAAGTCATTTTCGTTTTGATTTTATTTTGTAGAAAGGTTAAGGAACAACTCGAGGGTGTCTAGAATTTAACAACAAACAGTACGTTTAGTACTAGCGCAAAAATAGTAATGCAAGGAAACGGAGACTAGTAAGGTTTAACTGTCATCACAAAGTATCTTCCATTTCTTCTTTTCTATCACAATTGATGGTTTCAGCTGACGCCATACTGTGGTGGATCGTGTGGATCGTATTGTAGTGCCATCTAGCGGGACTTATCGAACGTAGGCCAGAGGTAGAAAAATAGGTAACTACTAAGGGTAATTAATGTGGCACCATCTTCATTTTAATCACTCAAAAATGTCAATGTTGCCATGTTTCAATTATAAACAAACTATATATTTCAGTGTTCCTGTGGAAACCCGAGA
Organism: Galerucella pusilla; assembly: GCA_910591695.1. NCBI lineage: Eukaryota > Metazoa > Arthropoda > Insecta > Coleoptera > Chrysomelidae > Galerucella > Galerucella pusilla. The sequence goes on from CAJUYI010002233.1 coordinate 27,989, forward strand.
CACACCTTAAATATATTTGTGATATTAATAAAAGTGGAAAAGTTGTGTATTTTGTTTGTTTTAAGTTGAGAACATTATCTATTTATTGTTCGCCAATCACCACACTTCTATTACGTAGAAAAATAAGTGAGTATCACAATACCAGTAATACCATGGTTTCAGTTTTCCAAAAGGGCCACGCGCTGGTAACATTGTGACACTTACTTATCTTTGTCCATAATAGAAGTGTAGCAAATAATAAATATTTATGTTTTTAACTTAATACAAATAAAGTACACAATTTTTGGAAACCTTTTTTTCTAGTATATATTATGTATAAACTTAATAATTTCATAATGTACACGAAAACATAATATTCATAGTACCACAAACATATTTAAGGTGTGCGTCTTGGTTTTTTACAGGAACTCTGAAATATCTAGTTAGTTTATAATTGAAACATGGCAACATTGACATTACTAAGTGAGTTAAAAGTAGATAGCTGTACACTAATCACAGTTTCTGATTTCCCAGTTTTCTACCTTGTACCTACTTTCAATACGTGCCGCTAGATAGCACTACAATCGTTCCACCGCAATATGGCGTCAAATAAAACCATCAATTCCTCCTCTATTTATTGTTTCATTCCACCATTGTAATCCTCAGATCAAGTGGAGAAAAATCACCTCATTTCCTTATAACCTGATGATGCTAATTGACCAAAACTAGTTGACTTTGTGTTCTTTAGGAAACCTTCATTGGGTTCTAAGCTCTGATGAGGAATTGATAAACTGCTAGATTTAATATCAAAATTGAGGATTCCCACAGTCACATTATTATTTCTGTGGCAAGCCACACTACCAACCAGTTCTCAAACTAAAAACTAGGAGAAATAAATTCGTCTCACTTGTCGGAGTCGCACTCTGTTTTTTGTACCACTTTATCAGAATACCAGTCATAGGAAAACTAAGAATAGAGTGAAAAGTATTGTACCCACTTAATAATATGACTGTTACCATGCTTCAATTATAAACTAGATATTTCATTGCATCTGTGAAAACCCGAGACAGACGCACCTTGAATATATTTGTGATATTAATGATAAATCACCGAAACAAAATAGTTACATGGTTTATAATAACATCAACATCATAAAGATAACCATACATAAGTTTTCAAGAAGCGAGCCCTGCAAGGGAACACTGAATGAGTCAGTTGATTTCTACAGTTGACGAGGGTTATTTGAAAATAATATCACGCATATCTGGACGCGTTTTGTCTGATAGTGGGTATTAAAAGACCAAAATGTGCAGATAGGAGCAGCAACCATGACAGACCAAAATGAGCACAGGTAATGACCGCAAATGACCTTTATGTTTGGATGTTTGTAAGACCATCGATTTTATATATAGCGATTTTTCCTTTTCATTTTTCGAAAAAGTAGCGTGTTTTTTGCCACCCACGTGAAATATTGTTCAGTAGTCCAAGGAAGGTAAATTCTTAGCGCTAAGATTCTGTAGTTTTCCATTATTTCTGTTTTTTTGTTCAATCTGTTGGCGAACAACTGACTGACTGTCACAAATGCTGGAAACGCTTCAGCTGCACTTGTTACACAATATACTACACCAATCCGCATGGATCACAAAAATAGGAGAACCATTCCGCTATGGTCGTTGAAAAAGGTGGACTGATCTGTGGGTATGATTGCTCCAGATTTACGCTATACTCTGTTGTTTCCAAATGTTGAATATTCCATTAAACAATCATTATATCAATAAAATACATATTTCAAGAAAGTTTGGGAACCTATTTAATACTACAATTAATTATTAAAGTGAGCTTTTTCAATCTATAATTTCAAACAATATCACTTTCGTGTATATCTTTCCATGTTTCCTCTTAATTTTGTTCATATATTTCATATTTCCCCTATTCCATTTCACGGAGTAATAAATTTCAACTCAAAATAGAAATCGGAAATTTTCAACTATTAGGTTTACATGGTTATATCGAAAGTTCGAATGGGTATTTCATAATAGAAAGCGGTTTTCTAATTTAATTCACACATTCAATGCACTTGGCTTCTACAGACTCTAATTGGTTTTCACCGTACTTGGAAAACTAATTTCTCTAGTACCTATTTTCTATTTTCGTTGGTTCTACATGGTATGTAGTTTTATTTGGCATCGATGTACAGCCAAAGAGTTTTACTTTAAAGAGGTTTGTATGTGTGTTTATTGAAGTTTAATTGTGTTGCCGCTCTATGCATTTTTATTGCCATATTGCTACTTCATTTAATGGCTCTTGTTATTGTCGATATTCAGGCCAGTAAATTTTGAAATAAGATTGAAGTTCTGAGTGTACGAGTTAGTTTTGTTTAAAAGAAAGTTTGCTATTATGATGCTTCCAATAACTGTCGTATGCTTAAAATTTGACAGTAGTCTATTAAAGGGTAGCAGTTCAATTTATTGTGACAATTAAAACGACTCCAACAATACCTCAATTAGGCAATCCAGATCACGTGATCTAACATGGCCGTGCAGGGCAAACAATTTAGACAAATAGGTTAGTTTTGTATTGTCTATTCAGTCATAAACAGTGCTCAAGACTTTTTAGTCGAATTTATTAGTATATTTTGCTTCAATTTAGTATATTTCATTATTGTTTGGTATATTGTTCATTTGATTAGTATTTTTTATTTACAATATATCACTTTTCTCAGTTGTTATAAATATTGATATTGAACAAAATGCCTGCTATATACAGCCTGATATTTGATTTTTGATTCTGTTAAATCATCTCTATTGATTGCTGCTAACCACATTTCTCTACGCTTCTTACTCAATGCATTCTCTTGCACCAAAAATGTGTTCTTTAAAACAGCTGGGACCTTAAAAAAGCTAACTTGGTCTCGGTTTCAACGGCTCCCACAACCGACTACAATACAAGTTGTTGGCATTTTGAAGTAGGTGTTTCACTCCTGAAATCCGTAAGCATAAAAGTTAAATACTGCAGGTGATATCTTCCAATTCAAGCAAGTGAAATTTTAATGCCAGCAATGGGCTTGTTCAAGAAAAATTTTTGTAGTCAATAATAGAAACTAAAACTCATTTTAAACAGATTCCCAAAATTATAGATTTTTCCGCGAACGTTTAAACCCTCAAATTAATTAGAGAAATTGGATTGAACGAAAACGGGGCGTGGTTACCTGTGACGTCACACTGCATATGCTATACCTAACGTTTGAAACGCCGCGAGTCGAGAGCTGTGTATTGTGTATATTGTATCGTTTTGTGTAAGAAAAAAAAAACTCTGGACTGTTGACTGTACCTACTATTTCGTTAGTATCGTTTTGTGTAAGAAAAAAAAAAACCTGTTGACTGTACCTACTATTTCGTTATTTTATTGTGAAGGGAGTGAGAAAAAAGTGGTAAATGAATACTATTTGATTCCCGACTGTCCTAGCAGATCCAAGAATGCACCAGAAAAATATATATACATTAAAACAGTGAGCAGTGGAACAGTTAAATTAAAACCTTGAGTAGTACCGAGATTGTTTGACTGTCTAAAAAATATAGTAACAATGCATAGTTCAAAGCCACGGTCACAGTTTTTACAATTTAAGCTCAGAAAATAGAGCCTCTGATGATGATAAAGTAGAGGAAGAAAATCAAATGGATATCACACGAATGGATCCTATATCTCGGGAAATAGGGGTTCTGGCTTGCATTAAGGCTTATGTACGTTCCAAAGCGGTTCAATGCGGGGGCGAGGGGTTTTATATATGGATAATGGCTAAAAAGAGAAAATGCACTTGCAATGAGATCGTTCCAAAGAAATCGTGAATGGAAAAAGACGAAAAACCTATGAACAAAGAGTTTTCAATGTCCACTAGCGGTCCTTCTTCTACATTTAGCTCGCCAGAATTGAGTATGTCAGATCCGAATAGCTCATTTTATCTAGACACTAATAGGTCAGACGAAATAGAATATTTTAATTGATAGAAAAAAAATCCAAAGCTTTATTTGGGAGTTCCGAGTCATTCATTATTTGTTGTGAGCTTGTTAACTAAAAAAATGTGAGCTGGACAAGCTTGATATCTTTTTAACATTAAAAAAGATCAAATTGAATTCACCTTATAGGATATTAGGAGACGATTTTGGTGTGGCACTTTCCAGATGTAACATTATACAAAAAATATATACCGTTATTAGCCAGTTACCTTTACCCATTTGTGCAAGTTAAAAAAAGACTTCCTACTACCTCCAGACGCAAATATGAAAATGTACAATATATTAGATTGTTTTGAAATTTCGATTCAGAAACCAAGTGTGAATTCTTTGTTTCTATTAATGTAGTCCCTAACCATAAAGATATCGACTTCAGGTAAATTTGCAGAATCTGCTTCAATAAATCCAGTATATACTGAGTACATCTTTAATAGCAAAAATCATTAGCACTTTTAAAATTTAAAGATATTGCAGCTGTAACCAACTTTCTTATGTGAAAACGCAGCGGTGTACAGAGCACAATATGCAATGTGACGTCACAGTCGGTTCTGTCGCTTTTTAAGGGAACTCCATTTTCAACCTCTAATACCTAAGTAGTGGGGAAAGTTCAAGAGCTGAAAATTTCACTAACGTAAGAAAAACCGAGAAAATATTTCATTGATAACAAGCCCATTCCATAAAAGTTTCACTTTCATTATAATATTGTATATGTTTTAGTCAGTGTGTACTTACCCGTAAATATTAAATAATAATTCTTGATAGTCTAAAAACCACAAACAAAAAAATAATGTTCTTATATAGGTACACAACCAGAAGTTGGTCCTAAATTGATATACCCAGCTTCAAAGTTTTATAAAACTAAACTTTTTATTGTATATTATTAGTATAGAGACACCAAAGCAAAATAAAAGCACCTTTCTCCAAAATAAACTCTTTGTATACCAAAATTCACGGTCTACAATGTATTAAATCACATTTGTTTGCCCTGTGTCGCCATATTGAATTTTATTTGACAGGTCACTGGATTGCCTAATAGACAGAGACTAAGTCTGACGTCACAACTGTGGTCGGAGCCTATTAAGGTTCCAAACAAACTCTCTTTCTATGTAAAAGTCCAAGGAACTTTTTATTTAGTGTTCTCAACGCTTTAAAGGCAAAATAAGATATCTAGTTAAATTCAATTACCAAATTAAGTTGAACATTTTTTTGGGTTATTTTGGTCATGTTCTGGTGATAGGTTTTTGGATAATTTCTACTATGTCTATCATTATTAATTTGTGACTTGACTGAATATATTTTTAGTGCTTTTAAGACACCATGAGGTTACAGTGCAAAGCAAACCTGCAAATTTTTTCGGTTTCCAACAAACCAGGCTGAGGGAAACAAATGGATTTCTCTTATAAGGTGAAGAAAGAGTAAGTTGATATCATTTTTGAAGAATGTTATATTGGAATATTTTATTTACTCACAGGCGAAAAGATAAACAACCCACTAAGTTTGCGAGAGATTGTAATTGCCATTTTGTGGACAAAGAAAGCTTTAAGACATGTTTTGAGGCCAATAATAGAATATAGAAATTAAGAATACATAACACAGTTTAGATGGCTTCAAACGAAATAAACTAGCCAACATAACCTCAAAAAGTTTTCAACTCATTTTAGCAATTAAATTAACTCACCTTGGTAAAAACCTAAGCAAAAACACTTAAAAGGCACGTTCCTCCAACACAATATGGAAACTAGATGTTTTATTTTGCCTTTATAACGTTGAAAACACTAAATAAAAATTATGGGACTTCTACATAGAAAAAGGGTTTGTTTGGAACCAGTCCAGGCTCCGTCCACATATGTGACATAAGCACTTAGGCTGTCTCTTGTCAAATTGCGATTAGTAAAGTTCATACAATAACCTGTGATTAAGTCTAATCAAAATATCACAATAATGAACCGTTTAAAAGTATCACAAACGTTAACCCTAATCATTGACTCAAAAACTTTGATCAGTTGATGTTTAGATTACGCGCAAGCGCGACCTATAAATATATCGGGAGATATTACAACATTCAATATAGGGTGCACACGTATATAGCGGCAATGTGTCTCACGTCTTTTTCCAATGTCTTACTGACAGTTCTCGTCAGGTCAGTACTTTGTTGTTTACGGACAATTATAATTTATGAAAAGTGAATATCAATCTTATTGTTATATTTATTTGAATAATACAAAAATATGCCTAGATACGCGGTAAGTTTGAAAGTATTTTCAGTTAGAAAAAGCAGCAGTTATTTCATAACCTTTCCGAATTTGGCTGAATACGATCCTGATGATTTTATTTATCAGATTTAAGGTTAGCTATATGTCAAAATAGTAAATAAAATACCCGACACACCCAAAAACCGAATATACGTCACAAACGATGACGCACACCGAGAAGGCTATTGAATGGACTATAGTTTGAAAGTAATATTCGACAAAATCATGACCTTTCCTTTTGCTTAACTGTATTTGGGTGTCGTGGTGAAAAATGTTTCAATGTTCAACACATTGCCAAACTTGATGCTGTATTCTAGCCATTTCGTAACTTTGTCTTTTACG
>CAJUYI010002234.1:0-14359 GCA_910591695.1 Galerucella pusilla
TATTCACGCTGGGTGACGTTTGCGAGTGAATATTGGCCATAAATTGCGAGTAGAATACTATACTTTGTCCACGACCCTTTATTTCTTCATTAAATAAAAGTCAACTAACCTCCATTTCATGAAGTAATGTGGACATATAAAGTTATCTTTCGATTTTTCTGGCAGCAGCCCTATAGTCGTTAATTTCGCTGCTTTTTTTATTTCAGTTGGTGTACAAGAACGTTCATTTTAATTTTCCGAATTCACTGAATTAATCTTAGCAGTAATATGGCAAGTTCATAACAATTTGGTATTACTAGCACTAACGTCAAAATTAAATAATTTGACATATATAGAGATGGGCGATACTGTGTAAAGTAACAATACAACGTACCGTTATAAAAATATTGTTTTGAAATACTTAATATTAGAAATTATCGTTATGAAAAGTATCAATACTAAAAATTACGATATTTTATCGATACTATATATTTGAGAAACAAATTTCCTGAACAAAATACACAGATTTCATAGTTTTTATTTCATATTGTACCCCCACCTCTAGTCACCTATGTAACGAAATGTTTTGAGTGTTGAATTGTCATGGCCGCCTAAGAAAACTAAAATCCGCTGACTGATTTTGAAAAACTGCCTGCATTACTACAAGTTTAAATGAAATAAAATACAATTTTCATTGATTTGATTTAATATTTAATTGCAGCAAAAATCTTTTCCACGCCACTGCTTTACGGACGTGACCAGTTTTAGCAGATGGATACAAAAAGAAAACAGATTTTTATTAATCAAGACTCGTTCAAAGCAATTTTATATTGTAATTGAAAGTGTAAAAGTTAAGACATGCTACTAGGTAATGTTATATCCCGATATCCAATTTATTTTTGCTTCTCAATTATCACTAAAACTTCGTCACTTTCAAGAGAATATTTTTCTTAAACCTTTTTATTGTTTAGGAACAGTAATTAACATCAAAAATAAAAAACTTGTATTCGTAAAAAATAAATCAAATATTTGTTTACAACTCGTAAATAAAAAGCCCTACTATAAATACGAGACAGATAAAAGTAATTTTAACATACAAGCATTAATCAAACAATCCATTAAACAACTCACCTGTAAAAAGTCCCGTATTTAGATCAGGATAAAGATAAAGATCATACAGAATCGGTTTGACATTTTCAGGTAGTCTATATTTATCCATAATATTTTCTTTCAGACAATTTCGTCCTTCCAAGTTTTGCACTTTTCTTCTTAAATTGGTATTATCGACACCCAGTATTGTTGTTGCTATACCCAAAGACACCACCGCTAAAACCAAAAACGACGCAAAGTAGTGTGTTAATATATAAGTAAACAATCTCATATCGACTGGCTTAATACTACTACAAATTATGTTATCGCGACACAGCTATTCAAACAATGATTGAAATCACAATGGAAGCAGTGTCTATGATAAAATGACATTATCTTTTATGTATACAGGGTGTCCTACAGACTTTGTGTAAACCATGGAGAGCTTCCATAATTGTAAACATTTTTCCTTTGCACCTTTCCACCTATTTTTTATTATAATTGACATTTATTTAAATTATAAATAAAATAATACAGCGTCACTAGTAGAAGTCACTGTTCATTGTATGTTTAAATTAGCCTTCATTAAAATTACCTTTCATTTTTATAAATAATCAGATGAAAACATTTTAGTACTTACCTTTAGGAAGCTTATTCTTCAAACACAAAAATTTGACCACTCCTGAAGAGAAAAAATATATCCATATTTAATACATTATTAACTGAAAACAACCAATATAAGGAATTGCATATTCCTTAAATATCTGAATATCAGGTTTCATAAGATCCCAGCTCATATACTATTATAAAATATTGTCATAATAGATATCTGGGATTAGAAACAAAAATAGTGTAAACGTAATTAAGTAGTATACCAAAAATCCCCGATGATTTAGTTAAGTACCTATAATCTTAGATTCTAGATAATACATTATATATATGGAACAGTATTATAGATGTATTATAATTAGATAAATCTTAAACTGCAGGGTCCTTTTTTAAAATTACTTTAATATTAATAGTTTTTGAGTTATCAACCAAAAACTAAATGCTATACTTTAGATGCATTTTTCTAGATGTCATTCTCAAATCCCATTAGCCATTGTTCATATTTTTAGGATCTTTATCAAGAAATGAAGAAATATCACGTTTTTGAACTTGTTGGATTAGTAGATTAGACTTACTTGATAAGCCACTTGTATCCATGTCTAACAACGTCCCTATAAATGTGATTTTGATGGAAAAGAATAGAATTTTATATTTTTATCCATTTTACTATTGTGACACAACATCACAACAATCTGTGTTTGCAGATTTAGACTTATTTTCCTCTTTATTCATACTTATTATCACTTTATTTTGGTTATATTACTACTATTCACTTACTTAAATATTTACAATTTAAATTTGCACGTTTAATGAAATAATAAAAAAACTAAACACGTACTTACTACATACTGAATTCATATCAACTAGTTGAAAGTAGGCCATCCATCTCTAATAGTTTTAATTTAAATCCCAATTTCTTTCATGAGCATCTACATGACATTACCTAGGTATATGGTTGTATATTCTAAGTTTCTAGTTTTAAATTTTTGCTTGCATGAATCCAGAATCCACCTTTGACCGCTATATAAATATAAATTGAGGTATATCATATTCAAAATTCATTATTTAAACAAATTATCATCAAAAATACTTACTAAAAACTTTCGAGGTTATGTTTTGGATCCAAGGAGCTTCGACAACTTACTTGACAATTGTGTAGATGTCTCTAGTGTCCTCTTCTTCTAATTTTTAAGTGGCCTTGTATTGTATAAAGAATCAGTTACGACCTCGGCGTTAAATTTGAATTCAAATTATATGAAAAAAACCAAAAATATATTTAACAAAACTACAAATGTTTCTTTCACTTTGCTTTATTTTAACATAATTGATAAAAAATCCAGAGTACCAACAAAGTTGACATTTGCAACATTACTTAAGTATCAAAAACGCAATTACGTGAATTTATTCCATAAAAATATGTAAATTAGTTATATATTTAATCCTAATAAGCAATTTTTACCTAAGAATAATAAGCAAACAGGAAAAATATAAATCAATTTCTTAAAAAATAAATTTTTACCACACCATCCAAGTGAATTTTCTGATTGACGGAGAAAAATCTTATGCAGACTATTTGGTTATTGCAAAAATAGATCAAAAATGTCGAACTAAATAATATTTTCGGAATGAAAAAACATGAATTGGACTGACTAATCGATGGTAAAAGTTTATTTGGTCAAGAAAAAAATCTGCTTCAAGTCCTTACAGCACGGGTCACATAAGGCTGGTTGCCAGCCGCGAATTAAGGAAGCCGCTACTATAAGCTTGGTGTGACCACGAAATTCCCTGTCTGACCACTTACCACCTGAGTCGCACGCCAGCGTCGAGTAAACAAACACGTGGTCTGTTGTATACACGTATACTGTTGTTTTTATTACACATGTTGTGATTACATTTATTTTAGTGAAAATATAAGCACAATATTTAACCATCCGCCATCTTATCTCAAACACCAATCAGAAGAGAGTGACGTCGTACTTTCGCAAATATCTATGATCCGAACATCTGTTTTGAATTACATATATTGGAACCGCACACCATCGATACACATTTGGATTCATATCTATGATAACTAATCGCACAAAATGATTCAAATCTGTTTATGTATTAAAATAAACTTTTAAGCTGCATTTACATTCAATTCCAAGTCAAATTTGTTTTGAAATTGGCGTGTTTGTCATATGGGGGCAGCACAGTATCATTTACATTGGAAAAAATTCGAAGCTGACTTCAAAGTGCACTTCGAAGTGGGACAAACAGTTTGCTGATGGCAAATAAAAATTTAAGAAATGTCTAATTTTGAGGTTAAGCTGCAGGTCATCGTCTAGTCATCAGGTCATGCATGGCCATCTACAATACTGTATTCTAGGTGGCCATGGGTCATGTCATTATTTGTTTAATGCCAAAATCACAGCAGAGCTTCCAAGAAGCTCTGCTGCTTATTAGTGTCCATTTCGTTTAATTACACAGGTAGGTAAATAACATACAAATTTTAATTACTGGACAAATATAAACCACGAACATAACCTATAAATTTCTTCAATGAAAATGATAAATTATCAAATGTCAAACTGAGCTTGGACTTCGAAGTGAATGTAAATGCAGCTTTAGCCTGCAAGCTGTCAAGTGTTTGAAGTTTGACTTTGACACGGATCATAGATAACCTATCGGCACAGATCACCTATAAATGGTATTTACGAATTGATGATGTCATAGACAGACGCCATTACTATTCTAGCGTTTTGGCGCATAATTTGAAATGTGTTTTTAAAAGTTGAATTTTTCCTTTTAAAACTTTTTTCCCAACAGAAATAACATTTATTGTAGATAAAGTACATACGTGAAAACATCGTGGAGCCTATTCTTGGAATTTAGGAACTGATATTCGTGAAACATTTCTGTAAGTTTCTGGGTCCTTTTTTTTTAAACTCTTCTGAATGTCCTGAAGATGCTCCTAAAAAAACAAGAAAACCCAGGCCCAAACCCGGTTGATCAAAGTAAAACTATGTATAGAAATATCAGAAAATAAGAAATAAAAAACTAAAAAAAAACAAGAAAACCCAGGCCCAAACCCGGTTGATCGAAGTAAAACTATGTATAGAAATATCAGAAAATAAGATATACAAAACTAAAAACACTCCTCCACACCTCAACTACTAAATTTGACGTGGTGGGTGGAGTATGTAGTTTTAACCACGTTTTCACATCTTGAGCAAGTCTTGAGTCATGCGCAGTTGAAAGAGCCGTGTTGTATGTTTACCCGCTCCTCTACCGATTAAACAGCGGCTGGCAACCAGCTTAATGTGACCCGTGCTTTACTGTTAGCATCTCGAAGTTCTTGTCACCGATTTAACAAATTTATTAACAAACAATTGTTGGGGATACATTTGCTTTTACTTCAATTTGAAAATTAAAAAGAAATTGTACCTTGTAGTCTTGTATCGACATAGTAATTTTTACATTTTTTTGTATTCGTATCTTTGAATATATACAATATATCTACAATTTTTTCGATAATCAAGAAAGTATTGTGCTTCCTTTTTATAAATAAGTATGTTATTTTGGGATATGAAAATGAATCGGTTACGAAAACTAACAAGGAACTTCTGTAGCATACAACAAAAGACAATTTTTTTATAACACAACGTCCTCTGTCTGTCTGTTGATTTCTGTTTGGTATGGAATAAGTATTATTTAAAAAAAAGTTCCTTAACTGTATACGGATATGAATGGATGTTTTTTTTGTTATTTATACACAGTGCGTTTACTTGATTCGTAAGATTCTAGACCTATATATTATATACAGCGAGTGTTCAAAGTTAAAATCAAACAACAGCAATTTCTCTAGTAGAAATGAATGCAATATTCGTTTAAAAATAGAAGAAAATATGATTCGATTCACTGAAGTAGCAGGGTGTAACTATCGCCATCTATCATTAATAAAACTACAAAAATCAAATAGAATTTCGAAAACAGAATTTAAACTCCTCGTATCTCGGAAACCCGCAATAATATTTTATGGTCAGTAGATGAACAATGTTCCTTCGGAGTTATCCAACACTCAATGTATGCTAAATCCCCATATATTTGTATGATCACCCTGTAGAAATGCAATAGATATAATGGAATGCTTTAATTATATCTATTGCATTTCTACAGGGTGGTCATACCAAAATATGGGGATTTAGCATATACTGAGTGTTGAATAACTCTGAAGGAACATTGTTCATCTACTGTGGTCTATAATCTACTTACAGTTGAAGAGATTTGAACCAATTATGTATGTATGTATATTATTGACCTAGAAATATTTACATTTATATAATTATTAAATTTTATACATTTTTAACATTCAAGCGCCCTTTTAGTCTGTATATAGCTATAGTCGATTTATTTAAACAATGTTAATTATTATACAATTAAAATTCAATATTTTTTCAAGTCTTTTGTTCACAATTATATCGTTATCGGAAAGAAGGGTAAACGACGACTAAAATAATATTAAAGTCTATTAAATTTTGTCATGAATAATGAAATTCTACAACGTCACGTCGATCCTACTTTCGATAGTTTGCAACAAAATTAAATATTTTCAACTAGATAAAAAGTTTAAGAAATTCCACACTCAAGTTTATCTGAAACTATGGGGCATCGGTAAAAGGCGAGGAAACATGGCGTGACATAAACGTGCAAATGGCGTACGGTACCTATTTTACCAAGTAAATATGAAAATACAAAGGTCGCTGACAATACCAACGCCACTGGATAAATCAATATCATTCAATTGACGAAGTGAGAGGGAAGATCACACGCACGCGCTTGCCAATAAGAAGTCAGCTGGTCTGGCCTTTCGATAAAAATCACCAATTAAGTAGTTCAACGCTGCCAGAGCTTGAAGAAGCCCATAACAAATTTGGAAAAGTGCTCATCTTTTAATATTCATAAATTGAAAAAATAATGTTGATAGACAAAATCCAAGGAAAAAAGCACATTAAAGAATTAACGTTTAATCATATTGTTAATAATGAAAAATCCCTTTTCTAATTATTATCACTACATACTTGGCACTTTAGCTATTCCATAGTTAAACGTGGCAATATCGAATGTTTTCGACTGCATTCCTTTCACGGCTTCAGATAAACTTGCCAAAGTATACAGGGGGTGGTGAACATTTTCATTAACCGATAGATTCAGCTTAAAATACCCAATTTTGTCGCAAATATTTTATATAAACTAACATCTTTTGTGCATAAATAGATAACTTACATTTTAAAAAATATACCGAGTATATAAATAATATGTACAAATTTAATCCTTTTTAACAATTTTGAAAAAAAAAGGATTTTTGGAATGGTGGGAAAAACTGCATGATTAATGAAACGCATTCTCTAGTAGTAGCCTCGACTACTCTTACTTCCAATTTATTCTTCTTCTGTCTAAAAATATCTTGCAGTTTCTCGACAATACAGGGTGTCCCACTATAAAGTAACACATTTTGACGGCTTATTAGGTACTCGAGAATGGAAAAAGATATATACGTGCAGTTTTCGCTAAAATTCTTATATTTCCTTCAAATTTTTATTGACATAGTTGCCAAATGTATATTTTTTCCCGGGAGAGCCGAAAAAAAATGACCATTTTTGAAACGATATTATCGGTTTATTTTAATAGCATCTGAAAGTCCGTTTCTTCCCCTTTCCAAAAATGTATACATTATCGGCATATACTCAAGTTTTCAGGGAAATATTTATTTTTTTATGAAACCATGTTAATAACTTCCAAACGTAAATTATCACATTCTAACAGCTTGGAAACGTTACAACTCGAAAATGAGAAAGAGGATTAATGAGCGGCTTTCACTGAAATTCTTAGAAATGTTTAATTTTTTAATGACGCCGTTTGCAAGTCTAAAAAGTCGTCTAATATTTTCGTAAGAAAGTTACCTAAAAACTTGAGTATATGCCGATAATGTGTACATTTTTGGAAAGGGGGAGAAAGGGACTTTCAAATGGTATTAAAAAATATAGGGTGTTGTGTCACATGACGGAACCCGTCCTTATTATTATTTAGGTTGGCAGCATTGCCAACTGGCATTTTGTGACACAGTGTCAATTGTACAAATAAAGTAGTTTTCCTCATGCCGTTGACTTAACAACAAGTCTTTTATTTAATGCCTTCTCCTTAAAATATAAAGTTAATGTTGAGAACATAAAGTAATATGGCGCAGTCAGTAGGATACTTTAGACAAAATTGTGTAAAATGATTTAATCCTTTACAACGAAAACACTTAACTTGATATGCTGGACATCTCCGAGGTGGATGAGTTCTTCCACATTTCTTACATCCCGGACTGTTTGGATTTGGTGTCCAGTTGCTGTGTGATGGGCTTGCCTTTGCTGGATTGTTGTTGCGAAACTTTGAGTGGACTACGTTAATCTGTCTGCCATAATTGTCACCATTACCATTTGATATTTGACGGTTTTGTTCTTTTGTCGATTCACTGTTAATGCAATAATTAACAGCATCTTCCAATGTCTTACAGTCTTTGTCAAATAGCTGTGCTCTTAACTGGTCAGATTTCAAGCCACAAACTAACAGATCTCTTACCAAAGACTCCCTCAGTTCCTCAAGCTCACATGATAAGGATAAATTCTTGAGTTCTGTGATGAATTGTTCAATTGTTTGGCCCTCTTTTTGACGACATGTCAAAAATTTATACCTCTCATAAGTGTAAATTTGTTTGTAATACTTTGTAAAATTATGTGTTTGTAATTTACGTGTTTGTTTGTAATTATACTTATATATGTGTTTTTGTAATGTAACAAGCAAACTGTGATAAACGTATTTTAGCTTTGAAAAGGGGGATGTCACATGACGGAACCCGTCCTTATTATTATTTAGGTTGGCAGCATTGCCAACTGGCATTTTGTGACACAGTGTCAATTGTACAAATAAAGTAGTTTTCCTCATGCCGTTGACTTAACAACAAGTCTTTTATTTAATGCCTTCTCCTTAAAATATAAAGTTAATGTTGAGAACATAAAGTAATATGTTGTATTTAAAATAAACCGATAATTTCGTTTCAAAATTGGTAATTTTTTTCCGGCACTTTCGGGAAAAATTATACATTCGGCAACTATGTCAATAAAAATTTGAAGGAATTATAAGAAGTTTAGCGAAAACTGCACTTTTTCCATTCTCGAGTACCTAATAAGCCGTCAAAATGTGTTACTTTATAGTGGGACACCCTGTATAATGGAAATATTAAATGATAAATTTACTAAATATACGAATATGGTCCGTCTGTGAGGGCGCTGCACAGTAGTAGTCAAGAGTTTTCATCTTTATTTGTTCCTCCGCCACCGGTACCGCTACCTTGACCGGTACCGGTGCGGCTCCTAACTTGTTTGTACTCCAGACCGGGATCGAATTGCATCAACACAAATACCTGATTAGGCGGAAGGAATAAAATAATAATTTTAGTGAAATTTGCAATCAACTATTAATTTACCTGATCTGTCGGCAACAGTTGAAAATCGTCAGGTGGATTCGTGATGACGTATCTCTTACTACTAGCGTCGCAAGACGAACTCGTATCTCTAAACCTATAAAGTCCGATGCACAACATTCCGAATTGTTTCAAGGCCGCTACGAATAAATCTCCGTATTTTCCCGTTTCGCCGAATTGGGCCAAAGGACCATCGTACAAGGATATTTGCCCCACTCGGCATCGATCCCGATTCGATAGACTATCTGCAGTACTGTTAAGAAGAATTAAATAATTAAAATCAAAAACTAACTTTTTTTTTGTACCAGGTGGCCAACTAAGAACGGCCGTCGGCCATTATAACAAATATGGCCTCGAGAAACGCCTGGAAATTATTTTCAGAATTGTAGGTCCTCCGCTAGAGGGCATATTTGACAGTTAAAAATTTAAAAGGCAGAATTTTTCAAAATTTACTCGATTAAGGAGTATATTAAATATTATAATCAGATTCCTCGACAAATTCCGCATATTTTTAATATTACAAGTTTAAGTCTATCTCTTCAAATAAGGGGTGGGGGAGAGTGGGAACCTTGTTACGAAAAAACGCCTGTAATTCGGGTTCTGCTTGACCGATTTTAATAAACTTGAAGTTGTTTGGAAGAACTTTTGTTGAACAATCAAATATTTGTAAATATGAAGCAATCTAATTGATAACATAACTGCTAGAGGGCGCTGTTTTTTTTTTAATATTGAGTTTTCTCGTAACAATTTTACTTGGAAGCATAAAAATTGAAGTAGATCTTTAAAAAGTAGACTGAATTAGTAATAAAACACTGCAAACCGTAAGGCGATATCTCTTCTCTATCCAGAGATATCGTAAGAAACAGGTAAATTGCTGGAATTGTTCTTCCAACGTCTAGTAGGCTGGTTAGCGCTAACAGAAATTATTAAATTTAGCCTGAATGGAAAGATCTTACATTTGTCTGCAGTAATTAAAACTGTTATCACACTAATGTTATGGTTGCCACTAGACTACCTAAATGTAATGCTGTCGCTACTAACAATGAGAACGAATTTTAAAATAATGTGATAAATCGAACAATTGAAATCCCAAACGTTTGAAATGTCGTCTATCATTTTCAATGCATGAAATCAATCGCTGACGGGTAGAGAAAACAGCAGCTTCAATTTCTGCCCTTGAAATACTTCGTATTGTCTGTTGTATCTTTTGAACCATGTCAGCTCTTGCTGCGGGTCTATCGGCATAAACGAGATCTTTAACTCGCCCCCACAAATAAAAATCTGAACAAGTTAGTTCTGGAAACCTCGGTGGCCAAATAAATGAACTTACAAATATCGGTTTTTATTGATATTTGATGCTTTTGATTTACTAATTGATCGCTTGAAAACAAATAAAACATTCTTATATAATTGAAAAATGTAGCACAACTTACTTCACCAGCCTTCTAGACGTTGAAAGATCAACTCCCGCCATTTACCTGTTTTTTACGATATCTCAGGATAGAAAAGAGACATCGCCTTGCGGTTTGCAGTGTTTTATTACTAATTTAGTCTACTTTTTAAAGATCTAATTCAATTTGTATGCTTACATTTAAAATTGTCACGAGAAAACACAATATTTGAAAAAAAATAAAACAGCGCCCTCTAGCATTTATGCTATCAATCAGATTGCTTCATATTTACAAATATTTAAATATTTGTAAAACAAAAGCTCTTCCAAACAACTTCAAGTTTATTAGAATCGGTCAATCAGAACCCGAAATACAGGCGTCTTTCGTAACAAGGTTCCCACTCTCCCCCACCCCTTATTTGAAGAGATAGACTTTAAACTGTCAGTAGATGAGTAAGGCCGGTATCACTATAGATATAGGGAAATCAATGTGTTAGAGAGAGGCCCCATTTTGGTGGAGGTGCGAGAGAGAGAGAGAGAGAATTGGAGGCCCCCGCCACTTTTCGCGCCGGAGGTTTGGTCCGCCATTTTTGATCCGTCGGAGACATCTAGTGGCCGGTAGCGGAAGCTAGCTTCTTAGAGTTTTCGTCCGCCATATTTTATCCTACGACGTGTTCGGCATGTACGGGGTCACAAATAATCACAATAGGCCTTATTATGTAGAGAGTGTTGCCGTATATTATTATACAGAGTGAAATCGCAAATGACGTCATTAACGTTCACTACTCTTATGACAAGTGACATATCGTTGAAAAACGCCTTATTCTTTCAACATAGGGTGTATCGTACACATAGCTACTCTTTTAACATATACATATATTAAAAATATGCAGAATTTGTCAAGGAATCTGGTTATAATATTTAATAGGCTCTTTAATTGGGCAAATTTTGAAAAATTTTGCATTTTAAAATTTTAACTGTCAAATACACCCTCTAGCGGTGGACCTACAATTCTGAAAATAATTTCCAGGCGTTTCTCGAGGCCACTTATGGCCGACGGTCGTTCTTAGTTGGCCACCCGGTACGTACCTGTAACCTCCACGAAGTCCCGCTCCTTCGGCTAGGATTAACTCCAATTCTGGTGTAGCCCCGCCCGTAATTAAAGACCTAATTAATGTTAAGGCATTTTGATTGAAGTAAGTCTGTAATAAAAAAAATTCAACAGTTGATTATTCAATTTAGACCACCCTGTATATTACTTACAGTAGACATCAACGAATCTAAGACGCTAACTGCGAACGCCGTGCCGCAAGCGAAAGGCTGTGTCAGATAAAGTTCAGTATCCGGATCGTCATCGTCATCTTGATCCAAGAATTGTACGTTGCTATCGTTCACCAATTCCGTAATCATTGGAACGTTGGCTCCGTAAACGGATCCTCTTCTTTGTAGAATAATGGGGCTACCTACGGGCGTGCCAGCTTCGTTAGTTCCGTTAGCTTGACTTAATACGCCTATCGTATCATCGAAAGTCATCGCTTTAATGTTAAGAGACGCTAAAATCGCTTCTTTATCGGCTAGAGTGGGATCGTCGTTGCTCGGCACTTTAGCTGATAATATGCAACACATATCACATAAGTTTACGTTAACGGCACGAAGGTCTGCTCTACTTAACGGAGAGCCCTAAAAAAATAATAAATTTCTCTCTGTGTACATAAATATTAAAAGAGAAAAATAAAAACTTACATTTAATACGGATATTTTAGGTAAATTTTGTAACATCTTCCATTCCCTTCTAATATAATCGACTGAACCTACTATCACAACATGTTTAAGCTCGTGGTAATGGAAGTTACTAGCTCTCAATGGCATAACTAAATTTCTAAGGCCTATTAAGGGAGAGTCCGGATCGGCGAACAAACACACCACTACGTGACCGTTCAAAACGGTCATCGCAGCTTGATTTCGATCCTAGTAACCAAAAACAAATAATAAATTTAATTATTTTTATTGTGTTTGTTTATATTACCAATATGCAGTCTTCCAAATTTTTCGCAGGACCCCAGTGGAACATGCCCGTGCTGTCGTACTTCATTTCGGTCTTTTCAAAGTCGAAGTCTTTTGCCTGATCGTCCGCCAGACCCACAGGTAGAGCGACTCCATTGTTGTTTTGATTATTTCCTCCGCTGCTTCTACTCGTAGGCCTTTAAATTGATTATATAATTTAAATACAAAAAAAATATTTGAAATAGAATTTTTAAAAATAAATCTTATACAAGCTATAATTATTATATCGTGAAGTATGATTTGATCTATTTTATGAAGAGAGAAACGTGCCTATGGATAATAAAATAAATATGGTTTTCTGATGTGATCGCTAATTTAAAATCAATAATTTGTTAGAATTAGTAGCTTTATATATGGAAGATAATGGACGTTTACAAAAGCAACAATTTCCATGCAATAAGCGGCTGTTGTAAGCTTTTAAAAAAAGGAATTTTGAAAAAATAGGTGTAAGAACGTTAACTTTTGTAAGTGAGAGTAGTTGATGTACTGTGGGTGAAAGAAAAATCAAAAAAAATTAAAAAATCCTCAGCTTTATACAAACATATCCTTAAATACTTATATTATTGGAAGCTAATTGTTCAAAAATATAGTACTATGTGTCCAAGTTCAGTTAAAATGTAAATTTAAAATGATAATGGTTGAAATATGTCCAAGAATTATGGCTCATTTTGGTTATTTTAAATTTTTGGTTCCTTTAAATCTAAATAAATATTGGCAAAGTGAATAAATTCATAATTTGAACCAAAAATTCAAGAAAAAATCATTCTAATTAAGCAAAATTAATTTTTCGAGCATACTGACACAAATTCATATTTTGTATGTCAAAAAATATAACTAACAACAACCATATTTACACTTTTCAATGGAAAATTTAATAAATAAATAAAACTATCATTACAAAAATTTATTGAAGTATAAATATAGCTGTTATTAATGACATAATAGAACAACTACTTCTATAATAAGTTGATAAATTTTAATTGTCGATACTGTAAAGGCGCGGTCACACAGTCCGGCGTTAAACGAATCACGAAACTGGTTATATTGATCGTCATTTCACAAAAAGAAGAGACAATACTTGTCACAACAAACAAGAAAATTTGAAAACTGGCTCATCACCAGACCTACGTGGTCTGTTACGGTCAGATGCGTGGTTAGGACAAATTCATTGAGAAACGGATCATGTAACTGCACCTTGACAGTTTTACTAGAAATGAGCTTATCTCTAACTAATACTGATTTTAGTATATAAGAACACTTGCAGATGCTTAGAATGCACGTGACGTATTAAAAATAGTTTTTTTTTATACTGGCGAAGAATAAAAAACACATGCCAACAAAATAAAGCACAGTTAGGGATTTTAACAAAGAGACAAGATTGTTTTATAAATATATTAGTTCCGTTTCTGAAAGCTATGTCTTAAATTCAATATTTTGAATAGATTCATAATAGATACACAATAAGTTTGTTCCAACTGGTATTTATGAACTGTGCTGGAATCGTTACAAGTACTGTATAGTGCTCTAACTCGAATATATGGCAGGGACACTTCAACTTTATCATCCATTCCAGAAGGTGCAATAGCTTTATTCGGGTTCATGCAATTACTGTTCCAAGTCTGCCCGGAGGCCGGAGCTTACGCAGTCGAAATTGGCTTGTTCGGGTTTTAACAGGATGGTTCTGACACCCGAATTTTGGCGTTCGGGTTTATTCAAGAGCA
>CAJUYI010002234.1:19359-34564 GCA_910591695.1 Galerucella pusilla
TAGCATATAAATTTTTCAAATGAAATTCGTTATATTCTAATTTGTCTCTTAATTATTTAGTTCATGCAGGGCAATATGCAACGACTGCTTGTACCATATTCATGCGAGCATGCCAAGTATTATTGCAAAGTATAAACATTACAAAAATAATGTCAAACAAATTCGACTCTAAGTAGGTCAATATCCGCATTGTGTTGTGCTTACCCTCGTTCAATAAACACCCTATCCGCCAAATTTGGTATCAAGTGACATTTTTCTTTTAAGTACCTAGGCATTTTAGCAATATTGACGTTTGACATTGTTCTTGCTTTTAAATAATACAACCAAAAGTAGATGTTTAAATAAAAAAGCTTGCTAAATGTAATAAAGATATTTTTTGTGTAAAATATAAATTTTACTTTCAATAAATTGTTCTAGACATACCGAATTAAAATCTAACTAAAATAATACATCTATCAAACGATACATTTTTTTTATCAAATTCCATTAAAGTGGTGTAACTGTTTTACTACTAACAAAAATCTGCTACAGACTTGGCGATGTATCTTCTGTGCAAATATTTATTGGAATATTTTATTTATAGAGTTCTTTATAGATAAATACAAAAATTAATCAAGTTTTTTTTTGTATTTCAGTTATTTATTTTAGACCAAATACAAAGAGCCCTATTACACTCAAAGTCAGCTGCCATACTAGTTTGTTATAGGTCAATTGTTAGTGTTTTTGAAATGAAATACACTCAAAAATAATGCTTTTATGAAACCCATATAATTACATTTAAAAAATACATCAAACTTTTAATAGGGAAGATATGAAGTGATATGAGGGAAAGTTCCTAAAGGAGATAATGAGAGAAAATCCTATCCATCCCGATTCATACTGCAGGCATAAAACGCTGACAAACATTTTCACAACTAGCGTTCATACTGTATATGTTAAAAGAATAATGTGCCGTTTTTTTTTTCAATTTGAAATTAACTTACTACGGACTGGTATTTAAATAGAAGCAGAAGAAAAGAAAGTGGGAGTAAAAATAAAGTAGAAGTAGATGATGATAGAGTAAGATGAATTTTAAATTTATATAGTTCCATTATCTTAAGCGACACGTTAAGGTTCATATAAATTTATTGAAATCCATTAGAAAGGAAGGTTTTTTTTAGAATTCTAGAAATAATAGCCCAGTCCGTTTAAAAAGAGTAGACAACCAAAGCAGAACATCAATTAGCTAATCACACTATGTCACATATCCATAAATTAGTGCCATACATTATTTTAACAAATATTTGACAAGATATCCACAAAAACAAACACTTTTTAGAACATTTGCCAAGTACGCACAGTACAAAAACTATCAATTTCCCTAAAACTACTTGAGACCCGTTACGTGAGTTAATGACCATTTATAACAATATTTTCAATTCTAAATCGATATGAACATTTTCCTAAAAGCTTCCGACATATTTTGATGTAATTTTTCATCGATAAGTGATACTGTGATATAGTGTGAACATATAAAGTGTTGACGATGACGAACAACAATACACTGAGTGACAGATAAAATACATACTTGCTAGACCAACCATTTGTATGGTCCTGATGCCTTTCCTGAATGTCGCCACTGCACAATAAATTAAATCAAATAATTTAAAGTTTTCTTTTATTAGACAATTATTGTTTTGAACTTTGCTTATATCCATCAGATATATGATTTTTTTGGTACCAACTATCAGTATGTGGTTTGCAACATTATAAATAACTTCATCTTTTGTTAGTTTTTGAACAAATACGAAAACAAAAATTTAATTAAATGTATAATAATAATAATACCAAAAACATCTGATTTCTACGATTATTTTTATTGACTACTAAATCCGGAGGTCAACATTTTATAAAAAATTCAAGCCAATAAATTTAATAGGTTTTATTTAAGCATTTAGCCGCCCTACTATTTGTTGTATAAATTGTACAACATATCACTCAACTATAACACTATAGAATTAATTAAAGAAAAATAATTTCTCTTTTTAAAGGAATTTATAGAATAACTATAGACAGGAGAAAAACGTTGGTTAAGAAAAATGAATCAGAATAAAAGAGAACGTGGTACCAGAATTTTCAAAATCAAAATGAACTTTTTGGTACAATTTTGTCTTGATAGAACAGCCATTGAATCTTGCGAGTAAGAATTTATAATACATAGTATAAATATTTTGTAAGAAAAAACAATGAATTGATGGCAGCAGAAAAAACTAAAGTTTAAAAAAATGTAATAAAGCTATGTATGATATTATCACATATGGCACAAATATTACTTTAAGCTATATACTTCAAAGTCTACTTAGCCTAAAGCCATAGATTTATTATTTGAACGTATATTTTTTAAGAACATTTATTATAATCAATTATATTTAATAAGTAGGATTTACATGATCTTCTGTGGGGTTGAGATAAAGTAGGTGTTTTCAAAATAAAAAAATATTCATTGTTATGTAACCTTTTTTGCGGAAAAATTTTAAATACCATTTTTACAAATCCGTTGTAAATATATATCCGCTGTATTAGTATGTTTTTGTTTGTTTATAAACCGGACAACCATCCGTTAGCTGATAAGAGCACCGGATCGTCGTACGTCATCCCCTGGGTACACCAGACGCCGGCACGTTACAATGAACCATGCCAGACGTTATTTTTCAATTTTAGAATTAAACTTTCAACCTGAAAATGAATAATATTGATATCGATATTGAAATGTTGATTTCCCTGGTTGAAAATAGACCTGTGTTTTGGGATAAAACTAAAATAATAGTATTAATATAACAGGCAACGGAAGTATATTCGTTATTTCAACGTTTCGTCAACAAATCCATCCGTTTTACAACGAAACGCTACAAGTTTACAAGTTTCACAGCTCTCCCATGATTTATTTCTCTATTAAGTAAAAATAAACAAAGATCGTCTATTTATTTAAATTATATTAAGACGACGAGCGCTAAACGTTGAGGCAATTTGTCTCTAGGGACCTATTTTACAACAATAATAACAATAGCCTACTGTGAAATACATAAGGGTACACATAACAGAGATATATATATATATATATAGCTTAAAGCGTAAAAAATAGGATGTCCTACCATCCCAGTATCTTTCACAGGCGTTAAGGCTTTGTTTGACCATGCCTGTTTGCATCATGATCATTCCGACATCTGTAAAAAATGTAAAAACAAAAAAATGTCGTCTAACGGGATGTTTGAAAACAAAAATTAGCAAATTTTTTTCTGCACCCCAAAAAAAAATATGTACATAAATACCAAAAGTCAGAAAGAAGCTAACTAAGTACCTATAGTAGATCAAACATGTTATCTATGGATCAAACAGCAATTTGAATTATACTATACGAGGGTGTGTTAGAAAGAAACAAATATATTTTGGAAAGGCCATAAGAGAAATTTAGATAAGTTTTTGAAAATTGAACTAAAATTTTCATAACTTTTCCCTTTTACCTAAAATAACAGTCCTGAATATTTGTTTCTTCCTATACCTATACCGTACGTTCCAAAAATAAGTAGGTATGAATTATTTCTGCTTGAGATAACTATGATCTTTCCTTATCATGAACCCTGTTTATTTTAGGCAATAGGACTTATAAAAGATTTTACTTCATAAATATAAGTAGTAGGTATGGTTTAAATACACATCTACAGGGCTACTACTTAAATTAGTCAAGTGTAGATATATGTTTATGTGTGAATATTGGGCATTTTTTTTAACAGTTACTTGTGATTTTTTTATTTAAGAAAGTAAAACCTCTCATTGTATGTAGTATTTTTTTTTCTTGTATTTGAATAAAAGATTAAATAATATGCCCTAGCCATGCATATAAAATGTGCAAAAAGGTACCGGGTGAGAGAAAATTTCATCCAAGTTAGTAAAACAGGCAAAATCAGCGAACATTCAATACACGTTGTCTAATTTTTTTTGCTTCCCCGTAAATGAATTTGTATATTTTTAACAGTCTAGGGTTTCAACTATATTTAAAAGTGAGAGTTACCATAAATATATTTCTCCATGGCGAGTTTTTTTATAAGACGGTTACAAGTACACTTTGTTTTTTTATTTTAAAAATTATGACAACTTGTATAAAAAGTAAAAAAAAGGAATATAAACTACCGTAAATATGGTAGATTTTTATTAACTTCAAAATACTACACATACCAATGGCAAGTCCTAAAGTGATTTTTCAAATATTGGATTGTGAATGTTCAATGCAAAGTTGACGGTAGCAGAAAAAGGAACTAAAGGAAAAAAAGAAGAGCTGACCCTCAAAATCAGACACGGGGTTCTATTCCTCGACACAACTCTTTTTTTTTAAATAAAAAGTTTAAATTAAAAATTTCAACTGGAATTTAAAAAGTTGTATTTTGGAATGTACCCTGTAGACAAATTGAAAATCAGTAATTGCCAATTTACCTAATTCATGGGACCAGTTACGTTGTGGTACGGCCACTAAAAGTCATCATAAAAGTAAAATTCAGTTAATTATTTTTTCCCACAAGTAGGTACGTCATAAAAATATTATCTAATACCTTTTTCTATTTAAATTTTCTCATAATTAGATTGCAAACCTTATTATTGTGGCTCTGTTCTTTTCATCTGGCCAACCTGTATGTAATATACTGTAAGCCAAATCGAATGTGACCACAAAAAATTATAGGATTCTCCGTTATACACAATATTTTACTTTTTACTTACAAAATTACCAATAATGTATCAATAAATAATAATAAATATAGGTATATAATAACTAATACTTACAATTTTTACATTTGCATTTCTTGATTAAAGTTTCGTCCTTTATATCTTCATGGCAAGCTTTGCAATAGTACCACGCCCTAAGTAAATTGAAAAATATATTCAAATGGTGAATAATGAAGAAGAAATTTGTTACATCCAGGAATTTTAACAAAATTAGACACTGCAAGAATATAAAAATTGGGAAAAGCAAATTAGTTGACATTATTTTCTATTATAAAACCGAAATTATTATCAAGACAAGAAATTTAATAGCTGAAATACAAATACACTGAGAAAATATTAGGATAACAAACTTAATATACACTGAGAAAAAGAATATCTATAAGTAAAAAATTTCTCAAAAAGGAAAAATGTATGAATCTTACCTTTTCACTTCATCTGCCGATTGTGCAATGAAAAATCCCTGAGTATTAGCGACTATTTTAGCTCCTCTTGGATTTATCGAAATTTTCGTATCAGCTCCTTCGATTCCTCTAACTTCTATCGCCAGTAGGAGCAGCTTTAATTTGATGAAACATAACCTAAACGTAAAATAACATTTTTTCAATTTGGTTCCATAGTAGGTTAAAGTTATCCTACGCAATGACCATGACAACAAAAGAAAAGCCAGAAGATATTTTAAGAACAGATGGAGTAGTTTTCAAAAATGATCAATAAAATGTCTTTCAGCAGAAGAGTTCGAACTGATAATGAAACTTGTATAACCTTCATGCTTTTAATTATACATATAAAATAACTACTGTCATTTATTTATGGAAGAGTACAAAGGAACATGCAAGTTCGTTGTTTCAAGTACATAATCTGTGAAAATTTCAACTACCCAACTATAACAGTTCATAAGATACAGTCGGACGGACGAACATGCAGACAGACAGACGGACTGAAAGTGAAGTCTTAGTAATAAGGTACGGAACCCTAAAAATGATTGTTAATTTATTAACAGAAGGAAGATGATATCGTATTATTTGTAGTAGATCCAGCTCTGCATTTGCTTAACATCGTTTCGTTATTAATATCATCGTTTTTTTTTCAATTGTAAGATTTTGAATATCATGCAGAGCTTAAGTGTTGATTTGTTTCTTTGATCCTTTTTTAGTTCAGCATTGACTCAACGTCCTGAATATGTTTTGGCGAAATTACCTAAATCAAATATTTTTTTTCGAAAATTTTAACTGTGGCAAATAAAATATAGAGGAATTATTTTTTTTTGGAACAACGTCCCTAATATTTAACTTTACCCACATGCACTAAAACTGTATTATTTTATAGGACTCACTATATATTATTATCTATTCTAAATTCTACCGAACTTGTGAATATTTCATTATTTTTTTTTGGTATATTTTTGGAAAAACTTCTTACTCGCTAGCCTGTGTGAACGACATGCCAGTGAACGAGGTGGACAACGTTTCGGTATACATCTCGCATCCCGTTCCTTGTAGATAATCGTTTTGCCAAACTTGCGTGTCAGGAGACTGAAAACGATAATACACTACTACATAGAAACATAGTAAAACTGCTAAAACTCATGGCTAGTAGTTATATCTAACAAAGCTGAATTTATTGTAAATTTTAATGTATTCTTGTGCGATTTATTAGTTAAATTAAGTAATTTCAACATACATGGTGTACCAATCTTACGACAAACTTCGATATTATATGGGTTATTTTAAGAGATATCAAAAAATGTTAAATGTTATTTACAAAAATAGTAGATGTGCTGAAGGTCCATAATTTGAAATTATATCGAACTATACAGAGTGCTGCATAACTCCGTTACATACCAAACATATGATTTTTCATTCTTTTTTTAATTTCTTGGGAAATTAAACCACAATATTTTTGAATTCTTTATTTCAAGAAATTAAAAAAAGAATGAATAATATACCACAAGGAACATACAGAAGATATATGATTTTTCAAATGGTTACATTTTTTTGAAGCTTTTGATATAAGGTTTTGCCACGTTATACAGAGTCCTTCAAAACATATGGACACGTTTATGTGAAAATCGTAGGTAAATCAACGCTCTGTAGCTTGTTGCACGTTAAAGAAAAAAAATGTATTTTGCCAAACAGAATTTTGTAATATGATGCTATATCTCCGTATCCTATTGAATTTCAATTATATTCTTTCTTGTATACAGGGTGAACGGAAACTCGATCCTGTCATTTTCTTTCTTCTTTCAAATGGAACACCCTGTATTTTATAGCAAAAATATAATCTTCGATTATGTAACTTTAATTTTTGTCAAGCATTCCCTATACCCAAAGTTTATAAAAACACAGTTATTTTGTAATATTTATTGTAAAATATAACTACTTACCTATTATGTGAAAGCATTAAACGTTGTATGTAACAAAAAATCCTAATTAATAATAAATTTTAATGAACAATTTATTCTAAACAAAACTAACCACCAAAAGTATAATCCCAACCGTAATATTAAACTATAGGTTCAAAATGTTCACCGTTAACATCAATGCAATGTTGCAGAATAGTTCAAATGATTGACATATAGCGTTTTCCATTGACACAACTAGGGTGCACTGAAACTGAACTGAGTGCAAAATTTGTGTTTCATTGGCTGCACTGCATCAGTATTTCGTATTCCATTGGAAAACTAGTGCAAGTGAATTTGCACTGAGTGCAGTTTTTTCGGCACCTGCTCAGGAGGTAGTTTCGAGTATAGTGCAAGAGTGCAAAATGGCGGCGAATGATGCACGCTGCGAATTCGAAAGAAAAGCACTAGTTTATTTATTTTTTATTTTTCACTGGAAATTATTGTAAAAAGTAGAGTATTACAAATACTGAACCAGTGATTGGAAGTATTAAGTTGTTTTAGAAAATGAATAATCTCTCAATGTACTTTTAATAAAAATTTTCTCATTATTTTTAATGTTAAATAATAAAACAACTAGATAAGGATACATAAAACTGCACCTGCTTTTAATCAAAACAACAAAAACCACCACAAAACAACCAACTTGATTTGACAAATGACAACTGACTGACTTTTCTGTATTCCATTGACCCTGCACTCAGTGCAAAATATCGGTACACTGGTGTAGAGTACGCTCGAACTTGGTGCCAATGGAAAACGCTATAACATTTCTCAGCATAACAACGTTGGCAGATCGAAATGCCGCACTAATTATCCTTTTCATGTCATCTCTAATAGCCGGGGATTTTATAAACTAATTCCTTACAAGACCCGAAAAAAATAAATATACTTTTGTTAAATCGGGTGACCGAGCTGGCAATCAGTTGGGCCCCCTCTTACAGCATTGTATTGATGTTAACGGTGAACACTTTGAACCTTCAGCTTAATATTACGGTTAGGATTATACTTTTGGTAGCTAGTTTTGTTTAGAATGAATTATTCATTAAAATTTATCATTAATTAGGATTTTTTGTTACATACAACGTTTATTGCTTTCACATAATAGATCAATAATAATAGTTTACAATAAATATTACCAGATAACTCTGTTTTTATAAACTTTGGGTATAGGGAATGCTTGACAAAAATTAAAGTTACATAATCGAAGATTCTATTTTTGCTATAAAATACAGGGTGTTCCATTTGACATAAGAAAGAAAATGACAGGTTCGAGTTTCCGTTCACCCTGTATACAAGAAAGAATATAATTGAAATTTAATAGGATACGGAGATATTGCATCATATTAAAAAACTCTGTTTGGCAAAATACATCTTTTTTCTTCAACGTACAACAAGCTACAGAGCGTTGATTTACCTACGATTTTCACATAAACGTGTCCATATATTTTGAAGGACTCTGTATAACGTGGCAAAACCTAATATCAAAAGCTTCAAAAAAATGTAACCAATCCGAATTCGGTAAAATATACAGGGGTTCTCATTTGAAAAATCATATGTTTGGTTTGTAACGGATTTATGCAGCACTCTGTATAGTTCGATATAATTTCAAAATATGGACCTTCAGCCCATCTACCATTTTTGTTAATAACATTTTTTGATATCTCTTAAAATAACCCATATACCGAAGTTTGTCGTAAGATATGAATTGCAAAAACTACAAAATATTTTAAAAATTAAGTTTGACAAAAGAAAACCTTTTTATAATTCTCAATTTAAATAATAAATAAATACTTTGGCAAACGAACTCATATTGTGTGTTAAAATAAATGAAAAGTGTCAAAAATGTGTGTGTGTTTATTTTGTTAGGAAATGTAGTGCAACAGCATACAGTTATTGTAATCTAAGTTCCTATAATTTGGTTAAAGTACGATATTAAATTTTGGATTATTGCATCTTATGAAAAGTTATTTAGAACTGAAGATCGAATAAGATTAATTAAAAAGGCAGAAATTTATAAATAAAACTTGTAGATTCATCTGAACATTCTGCTATTCGTTAATATATTGTCCAATATTGTTTATCGGTCTAGCAAATGTCAAATTTTATAGTTTCCACCTGGAAGGAGCGGTTCTATCAGTTTTACTTTCAATAACTTGGTCATTTTTTTTAGTTATTATGGTTTTCAGTTTAAAAGTAATATCCTGAGCTTTCAAAGTTTAACGTATATTCCACCTTTTTATATTCATTTATTATTCAATAATACTTGCTATAACAGTATATACAGGGCGCTATAAAATGAGTAGGGCAGTAGTTTTATGTTCCACCTAGACCAAAGATTACAGAATAAAAATATAAGATGTTTCACTCCAGGGCGGTTTGATTCAAGTTGCTGTCCCAAACGGACGCCGCTCTCATAAATCATGTTTACGTCTCGCTTTTGTTGTCAATAACGAGACCGGTAGATACCAGAGAAGTTCGAAAAGCTTATTTTATTTTTAGGTATACAGGGGTAATTAGAGAAATATATATTTAAATTAATAGGATTCTTTACCACAAAAGTTTATTTTTAAATGTTAATTATTTCGAAAAATGTTCGGGATATGAATTTGAAAAGGTAAGTGAAAGAATTTTTAAAATGAATCAATTCACAGTTTTTATCCAGCATCTAAGTAATTTTGTGATACTTATTGATGATCTAGCAGATATTTATCACAAATTCAATTGAATATACTCATTAGCCACCAGAATGATAGGGCCACTAAATCTTAAATTTTGATCTTTAAATAACGCGTATTTTTTGGATTGACAAGGTTAAAACAGTAAAAAGAGAAGCAGCTGCAGGATACCTTTATTGAAAAATTTTATAAATGTAAAATACTAAGTTTGGAGTTTGGTTTATGTGTTAATTTTAATCTATTGTCTTTCAAATCTTTCAATATATACATTTGAGAGTAAAATATATACGGACTCTGGTATAGAGACTGGCATAATATTTGAAAGGAAATTGATTTCATGGATGATAAAAAGAAAATTTAGTAAATTCGTTCAAAAGGAACTAACCAATTCCCCTTTGGTTGGCTATAGAATTGAATTTTTGTGTTTTCTTGCTTAATGAACTTGTATATATAATATCCTTTTAAAAAAAATAAATCCGTAATTTTGTATTAGCAAATATTACAAAATATTTAGTGTTTAAGCTTTGCTATTAAAGAAAAAAATATTAATATGACTTTTTGCCCATTTCAACAATTAATTAATAAATTAAAAAATCTATACAACATAAATATAAAACACGAACAACCAATAAACACCGTTCTATAATAGAGTGAAACATCTTATATTTTTATTCTGTAATCTTTGCCTAGACTGATCAGGTACGCTTCACAAAAAAAAAATTAAATAAAAAAAAGTTAGTCGATAAATAGCAATGCGAACAACAATTTCATTAGTCCATGTAGAAAAAAACATCGATTCAAGATACAAAGAGAGTGATTGTACAAAAGCTTTTTTTATGTAGACACAAATGAGGTTAATAAAGGGACACAAGTATAGGTAGGTCGAAAGCTATATTGAAATCGATTAAGAAGTATTAGGAGAATTGAAAATAATATAGATACAGAAAACATTTAAAAGGTTTTTTTTTAAGGGAGGACAGTTGCTAGACCGACTTACTCTGTGGCTTTTGGAAAGGGCATGCCTATAAATGATGGACTCAGAGTTTCTGTGTACATTTCCATTCCAGTTCCACGTAAATAGTCATTGGTCCATACTTGCATATCTGAAGACTGCAACCATTCATATTTTAGACAAAGGAAATATTTAAATGTCACATATTGGCAGAGTAGGTACTATTTATCGTTAATTTTAATTTCATTCAGTTTCATACATGATACATAAAAATGTTAATCAATTATTATGAAACTGAATAAAAGGTGAAAGAAAAAATTGAAACAATCAGCTGGAAAGTTACTACTTATACAAAACCCAGAAACATGAAAAATACAAATTTATAACCTTAAAATGCAATTAGCTGTGAAAACGTGTAGCTTAAACTATTGAAAGTAGTGTAGTTGGAAATGTTGAAGTTTATGATACAATGGGCATGTATAAAGTGTGTGTTAGTGATTAGTTTTGACGCAAAAATGATTTGTACCAAACTAAATATGGTGAATTTTTAAAAATGTATCAAATTCAACATAAACTTACAGTTTTAAACGACCGCATAGCGAAAAGATTTGCCATCATTGTCGAAAAACCTGGCGCTAAACATGATTGTGCTATAAATCCTAATTTGAGTTCTGCCAAACAGATAACATCGTCTCCTTGCTTCCAGTCCCAAGATGGAATATTCAATAAGTAAGCCTAAAAACATTTAAAATTAAACCAATATACTTTTAACATAAAAGTAAGTTACCTTATTATGATATTGCATCAATTGTATAATGACTCTAATGTCGTCACTATAGTTTTTAATTGATATGACCCTCATAATGTTGGCTGCATCTTCTGCATCTGGATCTTGGCAATATTTGTTGGCTAGAACTAGGCACGCATCGGCTTCGTGTACCTAAAGTAAGAAAAATTAAAAGTTCTTTTGAAATAAAGTGGATTTTATTCCTGTTATTCCAAGCATGAACGAATTATCTTTCCTTAGGCAACAACAGCTACATACCAACGCCATAAACACTGTGGGCCGAAATAAAGTACATTTATACCAAAACCTGGAAAATCTGGACAGGATACGGCTAAAGCTCTGAGACCAATCAGTCTAATGTCATTTTTGCTCGAGTCTCTTGAGAAACTTCTCGACAGACATATCAGAGACGGTATACTGGCTACAAGACCAATACACCGAGATCAATATGCTTACAGAGAGGGAAATTCAAGCATTACATCAACTCATAAAAAGGGCTGAATACGTGCTGGAAAACAAAGAGGTACTGCTCGCAACCTTTCTTGATTTAGAAGGAGCTTTTGACAACACCTCCTATGAATCTATAGCTAAGGCGACGAGGAATTCTGGGATCGATGCCACGAGCTGCAGGTGGATAGACTGCATGCTCAGAAGCAGGCTCATAGAATCAACTCCGATGGGGGAGACAATGGCCGTAAGTGCAACCAGGGGTTGTCCGCAGGGAGGAGTACTGTGTGGAGTGCTGTGGAAACTGGTCATGGACGGGCTCATCAGAACCCCACACAGAGAAGAATTTAACACCATAGGATATGCAGACGAACTGGTAATTCTATCCCAGAGACAGACTCCAGATGGTTTTAAATGTAGTAATAGGTTGGACAGTAATTGCGTTCACCAGAAGAAGGAAAGAGGAAGGACTGTGCCCTCTGACGCTTCAAGGTGAACCAATACGACTGTCGGATGAAGTAAAATATCTTGGGGTTATCCTAGACCAGGCTTAACTTGGAACCGACACCTTCAGCACGTGATCAAGAAAGCTGAGATGACCTATATGGTTGCCAGACGCACTTACGGCACTAAATGGGGACTTAGACCCAGCATGGTACACTGGCTGTACAAAATGGTTGTCATTCCCAGGATCACATATGCATCTCTGGTAAGGTGGCCAAATATCAGACAATCCTCTGCTATGCTAAAACTAAACAAGGTCCAAAGACTTGCATGCATTGGCATTACAGGGGCAATGAGGACTACTCCTACAGCGGCGCTGGAGACAATGCTAGACCTTCCTCCGCTACATTGTGTCATAATGTGCGAAGCAAGGGCAGCACTAAAATCCGACTGGAAAAAGCATCAGACCATGATGTGGCACATGGGAGAGGACACACAGAGATAAGGCATGTGGATGATGACATTTTCAAAATGCCAACAGACCACATGACCACCAGATATATCTTTCGCAAGAACTTCGAGATTGTCTTCAAGGATCGAAAGGAGCTTGAGGAAGAGAACGCACCACCACTTAGTAGAGCGAATGAACTGATCTGGTATACAGACGGATCAAAAAATGAGCTCGGCACTGGAGCGGGCATATACAGCAAGACGAGCAAATATGAAGGAATCGTCTCGCTAGGAAAATACGCCTCTGTATTTCAAGAAGAGGTCTATGCAATACTTGTATGTGCAATGGTAAATAATATGAGAGCCTCCTACAACAACAGGCAGATCAGGATCTACAGTGACAGTCAAGCCGCCCTTAAAGCACTTCAGAGCTATAGAGTGGCATGGGAATTATGGGAATGTGGCGAAGAACTTAGAAGACTGGCGACTCAGAACAGTGTAACACTGGAGTGGGTCCCAGGTCATAAAGGAATCGCAGGCAATGATAAAGCTGACGAACTCGCAAGAGTAGGATCGTCTACTCTGATGAACGGACCCGAACCAGCTGTGGGCATCCCCAGATGCTTAACGAGGTCATGGTTAAAAGGGTGGGTGAAAGAACAACACAATAATCATTGAAAGAATTCGACCAGGCAAATACATGGAAATAAATTCATAAAAGAACCATCAGAAAAAGTAGTAAAAGAATGAGTAGGAACAAACTCGCACCATAACGGGGCTACTTACGGGACACTTTCCCACAAAGGAGCACCTAAACAAAATAGGGCTGTATAACAGAGACCTTACATGCAGAAGATGCAAAAAGGAGACCGAAACAGCTCTGCATATACTATGCAACTGTGAGTCGCTGGACCACAGAAGGCAGAAACTGTATGGAAGAACCCAAATGACTCCAGAATGCTTCTACAACCAACCAGCAAAGAACCTGTATGAGCTAATACAGGGAACGGATTGGCTGAATAGGTTGTAGTCAGAACACTAGGGGTATCCACAATAAGCCCAGGAGGCTGATGTGGTACCGGCGAAGGGACGGCTCCTTTGGAAAAAAAAACTTTTTCAATTAAAAAATGTACAGTGTAGTCGGTGATTGCGTTCAATTTTGGGGTTGATATATTTCGTGTATCACTTATCTATGCATGAAGTTTTTTAAAATTGAATTCAACTTGGAATAACCGAAATAAAATAATCTTGGAAATAATTATTTATTTTATCTTGTGTCAATTATTTTTTATATTTAATTTAACAAAATTTGTAGAGATTAACTGTTATATTTTTTTGTGATTATGTAAGTCATACAAAAAATGTTTCTACTCTTTGTCATGCTTTAACATTTAAGCAGCTACTTTTTTCTAACATCATTCCTTAGAAGACAAAAAAAAAATACTATAAAAAATAAATATGTGAATAAAAATGTATTTTTTTTGGAGTCGAGTTGTTTCGTGTTCATACCCATGCTTATTACCTATGTTCAAGCCTCCAGCGAACTTTTCTATCTATTTTCAAATTTAATTACCCCTATTTTTCAAAAATTATATAATTTTATTCAATTCATCCAGAGGTTTGTACATGATTTAAAAAAAATTCTAATCGAAAAACTCTTCTATTTTATTTTAGACCTACTACTTACATCAGAACAGAACTGGAGATCATTTTTTTAAGTAATTTAAAGGAACCAGTGAAAAAATACACTCAATTTTTTCACACAACTTTCATATTCACAAGAAATATTGAAAATAGTCCCGTTTTAATAATAAAATTTATCTCTTTCCTCTAAAACCACTACCAAGTATCTAAATTGTTATAAATTCTAATAAAACCCCTAAAAATGTCACTATTGAACTCTCTGCAACCCTTTTGGGTGCCATTAGTACAAAATTATGTTTGTAAATGGCCAGCCTAGGTAAAACATCGTGCAATATAAATGTCAAACACTTCTTTCAGAAACTTTATCTTTTAGTATGTTAATTATAAATCGTCCAAAGAAAGAAGTATCTAATATGACTACATTTACACAGTTGTATCAACTACATTTTATCATGGAACTCTTAACAACATAAATCCATGCGTTTAAACAACATTTCTTTTTGTATCAACATTCAAGATATTTCAATAGCAAAATAAATTAATATGTTCGTAATACAGATATCATTTTGATAGTTTAATAATTATGGAAAATGTCAAGCAAGTATTGTTATAAGTCTGTACAGAAAGTACGAGGAGTAATAAACCCTAAT
>CAJUYI010002235.1:738-34551 GCA_910591695.1 Galerucella pusilla
ATTTTTTTACCTCAATTTAGTAAAGTTAAATCCTTTCCTAACACCTTTTTTGTTCTGAGTGGAAATATGCTTTCAGGCACCGGGTACTTGTCACTCCTTTTTCTGGAAGTGTGGTTTTCTAATTTAATCGCTTGTGATAGAATTGAAAAAACATTTTCCACTTTTGGGTTGAGGTTTATTAGTTTAGCTAGTGCCCAGCTGAAGATTAAAATTATCTAACAGCAAGTGATTAGTAAACATAAATAAAAACTGTAAATTAAAGTCCACAAAAATAAATAATTCTCAATATTTTTTTTGTATTCTGTAATTCAAGATACGTACGTTCTGAGATTCGTTTCAGAATGAATTAACTAAGTAAATACAGCTTCCAGACCAAAGACTAATATATATTTT
Source organism: Galerucella pusilla (assembly GCA_910591695.1). Lineage (NCBI taxonomy): Eukaryota > Metazoa > Arthropoda > Insecta > Coleoptera > Chrysomelidae > Galerucella > Galerucella pusilla. The sequence goes on from CAJUYI010002235.1 coordinate 1,132, forward strand.
ACGAAGCAAATGGATATTCAGATGCAAATTAGAAAGACTGCTGAAATATAAATTATACAAGTTTCGGTTAGTTATAAAACTTATTTCCATTATCATAAGTTGTTATTCCGTTTCCAGTGTTTACTTTCTACAAAGCTCATTTTGAAATGATACAGTATAAATAACTTTTAATAAATAAACATAGAATATTAATTGTTGGAAGTAGATACTAAACTATACGGCATTTAAAATGTCGTATACACGACAAATGAAATCAAACAGTTGTCGAGTATTATACAGGGTGCGGCAGATAAACGGTCAATTAGAAATATCTCCAGAACCAAAGGTATCTGAATTATGAAAGTTGGCATTAAGGGTTTTCGAATAATGAGCTATTCCATGAAAATATTGCCGTCACCATTCTACTTCCGGTTATACCGGAAGCTGCACATAACTTTGTAATTTTTAATAGAAGACCCTGTATATTTTTTTAATTAAAAAAATATTTACGTTATTCTGAACATTCTTTGTTAATACTTCCCTATACCTATTTTGAACCGTTTTTGAGTTATAATGTTTTTTATATGAAAATTACACTTTTTTACCATGTAGGTACATAAAATTCAATATCCTCTAATGTAATTTGAATAAAAGTTCAAATTTCTTAGGAACTATTCACCACATACCGCTTTATCGTTTACACTGTTAAGTTACCTTTTTTATTATACAGGGTGCTGTTAAAATTGGAATAAGAACGGAATCCACAATCTTCGCGTAATTCCTTTTTTTCAAATGGGACACCCTGTATGCCAACCCCCCTTCATGCCAACTTTCATAATTCGGACACATTTAGTTCTAATTGACCGTTTATCTGCCGCACCCTGTATACTATGCTTCTTCAAAATCTGACGATATTCTCGTTGAAGCATGTTAATTTATAATTTAAATTTGACGTGTTTCCGGACTTTTTATAATTATCTACTGAGTTTAAATTATTTCGTTCGGCTTCTACCCATTGTAGATATACCATAGATATAGAAAAAAAACATGAGCTTCAATCTTAAAAGTGAAAATTTAACACGCTCTTCATGCTGGGAATCGCAAAAGTTTTAGATAAAGTGGGCGCACCTGTAGATTAAACCATATGTCATCATTTTGGTCGATATGTGGTTTAGAAGGAAAACACAGTGGCGGGTACGTTTTAAGATACACATTTAAGGGATTCACAATATTTTCACCACATTCATTTTATTTTCAATTTGGATTTTCAGACTTCCTTTCTTTTCTAGTCTTTCAGAAAATAGTATATTGTTTTATTAGGAGTAAAAGTATAACTTTTTGTGGCGAGTCTGAATGTTTGATGGCCGAACGCTAGTGAGGCCGACAATTTCAGACGTGTTGGCTCTGGAATTGAATTACACTTCTATTTTAAACGGGGTTGGGATATCTGCTCGATATAACCATCCATGTAATTAGAAGGGACATCACTTGTGGACCGGTTTCGACGTATTTGCATCTAGACAGTACGAGATAGATAACATCCGTCCAGAGGATGTGGCAGCATTATCTGGAATGAAGAAAAGTGAATAAATTGACAGCAAAAATACTACAAAATTATACTTGGTGAAAACTGGTGAGTGTCTCCTTTGATTTTTGTTATAAAGATCATGTTAACATAATATGAAGACACATACAAACCTGTCTTAGTGACTTCAGTAATATACATGTGGTAACATTGAACTGATGTTGCTGTCACGTTTGTTAGAATTATGTTGTCATATTGTGGTTGTTACCAAGTATGGTCGTTGTCATTTCCACAGATTTTATTTTTAGTATTTTGTATAAGTTATCCTGTTAATGTGCAATAAATATTAATCAACACCAAATCCTACACGCAATGTTTTATTTCCTATAACAGATCATTGGCATTGTCTGGATATTATTGGATCAGCTCACATCCAAATCCAAGCTTCTGTGCTGTCAAAATATGCTCAAATTATCGGATAAAAACCTGAGGTTTTTGTTTCCTCATCATTGCTCTGCTTCCTGGAAACCTTCATTAGAGTCGTTGAATATTGGTACTACAAAGTCACAAAATTAAAGAAAGTATATTATTATTGTAATATTTAGACGACTGACAGGTCCATTCAGAAGCATGATAAGTTAAATAAAAATAGGCAGAATAAGAATACAGTTTCCATTACTTATATTAAATTATTATGAACAGCTACAATTATAAACAATACGCTCATTGCTCGCACAATTTATTTGTACGTTACATGATGTATATTTGAGTTTAATTCAATCGACCTAATTTTTAATATAAAAATTTCTAGCACATCCTGTATTTATATATTATACATCAACCGAGATTCAGATTTTAACTTAAAAATATAATTTATACATAAAATGATCTGGCACTGCTCTCAGGTCTTCTCTTCAGTAAAACCGGTTCAGTTTGTTTATAACGAGTGTAGGACATCCGGGCCTCTGGCGTTATAGTCAAGCGCGGTTTATCAAAATATGTCAATAAACGGTTAATCTTACAGGGCTGTTTGCGATGTAAGAAAATTAATAATTCCCTCGAATTGATAGTTTTCTAGCTTACTACGAAAATTGGATATAAATCTTTTTTTGAACAAATACAAATATTTTTACGGCAAATAATTATTTGCTATGAAACTTGCCACTATTATTTTCACGGCAAATAATTAATTGCTCTGAAATTCACCAATAATTTTGTCAATACAATTTGCTGTAGTAAAAGACCAGAAATTCTTGTTGAAATTTTTGAAGTGAAAATATTAAACATGAAGATGAAGTGCGCGGGTATCGACGCAACATCGCATAATCGATTTATAATGCGCTGATTCTCGCGAACTTTTGTATTTGTTAGGAAAATATACAGCATGTGTTATATTTTTATTTACTAATTGCTAACAAGCAACTGCAACTTCTAACATTACCAGTTTTTTCTTGTTCACCATTTTTTAAAATAAAATGAATCTAGTTATTGGAAATAAATGTCAACTTTCATTGAACATGCATCAGATGTTACCAAAATAACGAATCGTCTGTATTTATCTGAAATTTTTTTTGTAGATCCATTGCCCATGCTCAGCAAAAATTTCGTGTTAAATTTTAGAGTAATGTTTGGCATACTTCTTTGACTATAAAATAGCTCCTATACAAAATTTGCTTTTTCATTAATTGTTCAACTTGATGTTCATTTTGTAACACATCATATACTGTCATGCGGAATTGGAGGATATTTGCTGACATATATCCAGTCCAAATAGACTAAATTATGATTCCAGTTTGCATTAATTCCCAACAAGCTGGATTTTTGTGCGGGCCTTGAATACGTCATTACAAATGATATGTCAAAAGTCCCCATCGATCCCGCTTGTGCGTTGTTTTTTATTCGAGGTCAGAGGTCACAAATTTGCGTTTTTTGCGTATATCTCTGGAACAACGAGAGCTATCGAAAAATGGTTCAGACAAAGTTTGTAGATCGTGAAATTGTCTACAAAAAAGGTATCTACGGGGCACTGTTCTCGAACTATGGCTATTTTAAACATAGAAAACACGAATATGCACTCATTCGTGGCCAGTATGCATCCTCGGGTTAACCATTTAAACAAAAAATATTAGAACATAGTTTTATTTGCCCCATGCACACAAGTACGTAAAAAATATACAATTCTGAGCAAGTCATCGTCCGTCCCTAGATTGGAGGATTTAGCGGATGTAAGAATGGACACAACAGATCAGCATGTCGATGCAAGGGATTCCCGCGTAAAGAGAGATACTGGAGACATCAAGAAACTTCTTGAATGGTTTTCATCACATGATCCTTTTCCTGAATTGAACAAAATCATGTCCATTGCCAATGGAGTCGTCGGGGATGATAAAATCAATTGCCATAATGCTCGTGAAGTGAGCATCTATGAGTAAAATGATGGGCCAAACATTTAATAATATTAAATTGAAACGTGCTGATAAAGTACTACCTCTATTATCTATGAACAGTACCATGAAGATTCATGATGAGAAGGTCCCAATAGATCCTGTATTATTATTTCAACGCATGAGTATTACGAAGACATCTGAAGATGAGCTTGAAAAATTCTTCGAGTACGAATTAGCCCCTTACCCTTTATCGCTCTTTGATGCAATTGGAATGCGTAAGACGCAGAAGTCAGCCATTTATGATTTCTTTGAATGTTTGAACATTGATATCGAAAGTGTAAGTGCTACCTACATCATCGATGGAGGATACCTGCTACATCGTGTTGTGTGGGATCGAGAGAACACATTTGAGGATATTTTGGACAAATATCTTCAGTATGTTCGTAGACACTTTGGTCACAACGTTACTATAATATTTGACAGTTACACTGATTATACAAAAAATATCAAAGCTGCAGAACAACGTCGTGGAGCTAAGCAAACATCTTCATCGTCTGATATCGTTTTTGACTGTTCCGACAAACCAACAGCAGTTTCTTGCTAATACTCACAATAAAAGTTGGATTGTATTGTTCATCGGTATGTATCAATTATCAAGGCCAATCTTGCACCAACATTGAATCAAATGCAACAGATGAAGATTGTTTCGAAATTGATGAGGATATAACTGATATATCTCTCTTTCTTTTTGGAGCAGTATACACAAATCGAGCAAGAAGAGGAAGAAGACAGTGAAGAGTAAGAAACGAGTGACTATGAAGAATTTGATGATGAATGATTTAAATAAAAAGAAAATTTTATGAATAAAATAGTGTTCCATTACATTCCCTCCATCAAAATAAATTGTGGAGTATTCCTACTGGGGAAACCACGTTAAAAAAAAGCGCCGTGTAGACTACCTCAGAGGTGGGGCGGAAATGTGTGCATATAGTCGAAAATACGATGTTTCTGCGATCTAAAGTCACGATATCTCGAAAGCGATGCTTTGTAGAAGAAAAAGTGTTAAAATATTTTTTGTAGACAAATTTACGATCTACAAACTTTATCCGAACCATTTTTCGATAGCTCTCGTTGTTTCAGAGATAAACGCAAAAAACGCAAATTTGTGACCTTCGACCTCGAATAAAAAACAACGCACAAGCGGGATCGATGGGGACTTTCGACATATTATTTGTAATGACGTATTCAAGGCCTGCACAAAAATCCAGCTTGTTGGGAATTAATGCAAACTGGAATGTCTATTTTGACTGGCTATGGCAGTCCTAATAATCAAAGATAGGAAAAGTGTCCAGATGTGGGTAGCGTGGCACTGTGACCTCAATAAACACGCTAAGCTAATGGTGTGAAAAATAAACCTTGTGCAGGTTATGTCACCTTGAAAAGGAAAATGCAGAGCTCATCCTATACCAGAGCCATAGCTAGGAGAATATGCGTTTTCCTGCACTATGCTAAGAGAAGCTACCGGACAAAATAGTTTATTCTCACCAACCCTACCGGAAAACCAATCATATGAGTACCAAGAATAGGGCGGAAAATACTGTTTAGCAGAGCGGAAAATTCATACCGCCACGATTTTTGAAGTTTCTCACCAGTTGTCACTTGATTACTTTGACGTTTCACGTACATTTTCTGAAAAAACGTCAGTGTATGTAGAAGTTTTTGGATATATTTTCCTATTTTTTGATTTATTATGTAGACGAGAAACAGTATTCTGTCACATATGCAGGAAACGCAGCCCTAAACTATCAGCTGCCATAGTGACATAATAGTTTATCAGTAACCATCCAATCTACTGTGGTTGGTTGATTTATTATAAAATGTAGATCCATTTTATGGTCTGTGCTTACGCAGATGATTTGGAGAACAGCCTAGGCGACGAATTAGCGCAGTTCCATGAGCTACTTTCAACAGATGTGGCTACTGCATTTTTATTAACTCTTATAAAATAATTTTTTTAACATAAAAACGTATTAAGCATAAGTTAAAGATCGCGATAGGCCAAGAACGTCTTAATCATCTCAGTTGGATGAATATAGAGCATGATTTGCCTAAAGAAGTCTAAATTTGTCCATATAAAATCCAGAAAAGTTAATTTTTAGCAATTTTAATTTAATTTGACAACCTAAGGCAAACTAAGTGTCTTTTGACAGAATTTGCTATATAGGCACTTGCTGGCTAAATCCGGTACCTTGCTAAATACAAACCTTTTCAATTGCGCCTATTCCAATTCTAATGGGTTTAAGTGATGTGAAGGAAGTCGAAGTACCTTTATATTTCGTTTTGAAACCATTTTTTCGTTCAAATTTCGTATCTCCTACGTCTATGGAATACGGCAAAGAACACTGGGCTTTACAACAACAATGGGGCTTCATTCTTTCATTTTCCGATATTTCATTGATCGTTTGACATGTCCATTACAAATAACTCTCTTCTCTTTGATACATGATGATTCTAAAATAAAAAAGGTAGAACGTGTCGCGGGACCCACGGTAGGAACTTTAGTTCCTTCTAGGCAAAAATTATGTAATACATCTGACGTTATGAAAAAACAATTTGTTCATTCCTCGGTGGTCGAGTAGTAAGCAAACCAGACTCTCACGCGGTAGACCCGGGTTCGATTCCCCGTGAAGAAGTTTTTTTTATTGTTAATTTTATTTTTAAATAATTATTCTGCTTGATATTAATAACGACAACAGGTAGACGTTTGAAATATTTAGCAGAATATTCATTATTATAGATAATGGTAAGGTACCCTTCATGAGGGAGTTCGACTGGCGACATTTACTTATAACAGCTTCGTATATTTAAAAAGGGAAACCGTAGCATTATACAAATTGGACATTCAAGAACTGTACGTTTACCACAAAAAAATTAGTGGAAACATAAAATTGAATTGTTAAATTTCCAATTTGAAGTTATATTACAGTTTATAGAAATTTTTATTTTCTAGATTTTTTCTTCAGTGGGTCGTAGAAAAAATATGCTGTTCGAATCGTGTGGATTGTTCATATCGCACGTGAACGATTGAGCACTCCGCCTACGGCGTCGTGCTCAAACTTCGTCCACGTGCGATATGGCCATCATATCCACACTAGTTGCACAAACTACTATTTCTATCAAAATATGCCCTTTCACATTTAAAAACAACCTGCCAAATGTCAAATCAATTTATCCATCCATTTTAAAGTTATCGAATTAAAACATTCACGTTTTCGAAATTTCAACACCCTGTATTTTGAAAAGTAAATGTGCTAGACCCCTTAATCCTCATATCATTTTGTCCAATTTCACGAGAGGTATCTACATACAAACGTTGTAATTACCCTTAACGTTCGAGATGCTTATACCATTTTTTGCGCGATCGTATTGAAATAAATTCCGGATAAAATAATTTAAATTTCTTCGAAATGAACGAAATGCCAAAAGTGACATTTATACTTCTCGATCAGTTTAAAATATATTTTGCATTTTGGTGAAATTGTTCTTATGCTATTTATTACTTTACGACGTCTGAACGGTAAGTAAATCACTAACCGACGTGTTAAACTTAGAAACCAGTAAACACAACCTACCGTCCTGACAACCGATGCTGTAAATAAACAAAAAAGATCAATCGCGCAAAAAAAATTATGGAAATAATAGTAAAAATTTATCCGAACAAATTCAAGTAGATCACCAGCACTGCGAATACCAGCTTTGCATAGAATTTTAATATAGCATCGGTGGTTCAGTGGTAGAATGCTCGCCTTCCACGCGGGCGGCCCGGGTTCTATTTCCGGCCGAAGCATATGAATCGCTGCTTCGTAAACGAGAGAAAGACTCAGGAAAGAGCACACGCACGCAAGCAAGGCACATAACGAAGCAACGTAACATAACGTAACTTAACGTAACGTAACGTAACGTAACGTAAAGGTCAGATCTTTTGCGTCGCGACCCCCGGTCGCTCAAACATAACCTAACTAAAGTTTCAAAATAGGTGAATAACTTTTGACACGAAGCTACAATTTTCGGAAAAGGAATTATCTAGGAAATCCCTTGCTACAGTTATTATGTCCAATTTTCCAAGCAAAATTAGTTAATCTTCAAAATCGTGACATATTTTGATCGGCTTGAATTTATATAACCATTTAGTGCTCTATCACCAACGGATTTAATCAATACAAGGTAAAGTGTCGATTGGGACAGGATAAAAAGTCTGTAATGGCTGAACGTGCTTGGAATCTTATTCGTTATATTAAATTTGAAGAAGTATTACTCGCAACTCTTAAGTTATGATCGAGTCTATAAAGAAACAACAAAAATTGGAAAATGTGAAAATAAAATAGAGGATTTACCTGCATGAGAGCAGAAAAAGAATTAAAGCGTGGAAAAAATGAATTCCCAGCAGTTACAACCTCGAGTTTTTGAAATTCCCATTTTGATGTAAGCTAATAAATGATTCCTCTTGGAGCTACCGCCATTTGAAGATAAGTCAGTTTTTAAAGTATATCTAAAAAAATCAAATTTTACTTCGCATTAAAAAATATGATGTCACATGATAGGTCATTATGTGGTCTAGCCCTAGCCAATATAGACTAGTCGAATTAACTTACTTTGAAGCGAAAAAAAATCCTGGAACAGTTGGAAATGGTAAATGAGCGTATAATGAACGTGAAAAATTTAATGCGTGAGCAGGGGTGTTTCCAGATATATTTGGGGGGTGAAATGGGGTGGAACTTTGGATTATTGCGATTTCCGGCGAAAGTTGACGTCGGAAAGAAAAGTTTACAACAGAAAAGTTGTAGATCATAAAAAGGTGTACAACTTTTGTGAAATTGATTTTATCATATAATCACAAAATATCCGAGAAAAATGCGAAAAACCGTTTTATCGTTTTTTATTTTCCATTTAGGCAATAATGATTTTATTTCGACAAAATTTGGTGAATGTATACCTTTTTATGCCCGAAAAATCTGCAAATTTTCCCAGATAAAAATATCCAGAGACTAAAGAGATAATCACGTTTCTCGGCCCAAAAAAATATTTTTCAAATTAAAATTCTCCTTTGGAAAATTGTCGTAGAGACTTCATTCATGTCGTCATTTTCTCGTCTTGAGTTATACTTTCTTGTGAAATGATAAAATAATACAGTCCCTATTTAGAAATATGCTCAAACATTGGGAAAATCAAAAAATGGATTATGCACTATTGCACTATTCGATTGTATGGAAAAATACCAAAGAATTCTTCGTTTCATTATTTGATTAGATATTTCTATTTTTAAAAGTATTACTATGAACATACAAGTCGAATATTGACTGACTGACGCAGATCCAACAATTATTGCTCGGAATGGTTAATAACATAATAACATCAATATACAAGGGCAAACCAGAATTATCTCTGAATGAATTAAGATTTCAACTGTATATGAAATCAACTGCAAAGTCAACATTCAAACTGGACAAACAACCACCAACTGTTGGTGCGGCTACACAACACTCTTATAGAGTTTTATACCAGCTTCAAACGTAGCTTGAAAACGAAACAACACTAACATTGTGGGACTGGAAAGAAGTTTTTGTCGATAATTCAAAAATTATCATGCCACGTTGGCGCGTTTCATTGAAGATTCTGTCATACCTGACGAATTATTAAAAATAATTTCTGGTAGCTGTGAAACCGGTTGTGAAGGAAACAGATGTGGTTGTCGAAAGCACGGGCTTCGATGTACTGATTTTTGTACAAAATGTCGTGGTTCAGACAATTGTTTGAATGTTGAGAAAATTTCAGATTTCGATGAATCTGAAGATAATTCTGCTGAAAAGGAGCAGCCGGGTCTACACATCAGTCATCATTAAACCGAGTTTGGGTGTTTGATACTGTTTGATACAACTCGCCCTAAAACATCAACTGAAAGTTTGGACGAACGGTTCTACATCCAGATCTCTGATGAAAATGATCGTTCGCCGACACGTTCATGAACGTGTCCAGTTTTTGTTGGAACGCATTTTTATCAGTCCGTGAAATTGTCGGAACTTGTTCGAACAGAAACTTTGTTATGCGCATGATCGTGACGTTCATGTACGCATCATTTCGCTTAGTTGGAACAAACCTATTATCAACAATTACATCATCTTTTGTTTTTTCCGTGCAATTGAATAGTGCAATTGAGTTTAAAAAATTATTTGAAAATTTAAACAAATTATTAACAATCAGTAAAAAAAAGATGGTTGCAGGATTCATTTTTTGATTTTTCCAATTCTTGAGCATGTTTTTAAATGGAGACTGTATATTTTTATCATTTCACAATGAAGTATAACTCAAGACGAAAAAATAGCGACATGAATGAAGTCTCTACGACAATTTTCCAAAGGAGAATTTTAATTTGAAAAATATTGTTTTGGGCCGAGAAACGTGATTATCTCGGAAGTCTCTTGATATTTTTATCAGGGAAAATTTGTGGATGTTGTACACCTTTTTATGATCTACAACTTTTCTGTCGTAAACTTTTCTTTCCGACTTCAACTTTCGCCGGAAATCGCAATAATCCAAAATTCCACCCATTTTCACCCCCCAAATATATCTGAAAACACCCCTGCTCACGCATTTATTTTTTTCACGTTTATTATACGCCTCTTCGCCATTTCCAACTATTTCCATACTGGTAACAATTTTCTCTTTGTAAAAGTGCTATTTGCCTGGACTAATATTCCAAACATTCAATAAGCATCACATAAAATGTAACTTTTGTCATTTTGACAATTTGAGAAAGTAATTCAATTTAATTAATCCCTTTTCTTATAAAAATCTTCTCATTTGTACTACGCGATATGTATAATCTCGGAATGGCACATATAGAATCCTGTCCTGCACAGCACCATTCAAGAAACTTGTCCTGCAAAGGAACGGAATGCTCAAGAAACCCTCTCAGGCAATGTATATACCAGAAATGTTATCCCACTGGAACTATATCTCACACATTCTACATCCCAGGAACTGAATCTCCTCTGAATTTTATTTGCTCAGGTATTGTGATCCAGGTATTGTAATTTCTCAGGAATTCTGCTAAAAGCATAACATTTAATCTTATACAAGCAAAAAAAACCTCCATACTAAAGCAAATTTGGATATCTGATGTCCAGATAAATATGAAGTCATATAATTGTACAATTATTACAGCTACAAAAGTCCTTTAAATTAATAATTTTCAACATATCAGTGATCCTTGTTCATTCCAAACCACATATTTTGAAGAAAACTATAATATATTAGCAATACTGAGCAATTCCCTTCTTCAAAGATAAAAATGAACAGAGCCGGAATCCTTTCCGTTCATATACAGGGTGGTCCGTAAGTAATGGTTCAAAGTGGAATGGAAGATTCTTGGCCTAAAAATATTACGATCTGATTCACCTTGCTCCAATAAAATATTGATGATAAAAAAGATACAGGGTGGCAAAGTTGAAATATCAAAAATGTTCTTTTTTCAGTAATTTGAAGATTTTGGATATACAAACGTAAAAATTTGAAGATAGGGGTTTTAGAGTATGAGAAATCATAAAATGTTCTCTATTTTGATGTATTTTGTAAAAGGCGCTACAAAAGCTATGTAATTGGTATAACTGTGCGATTAACTTATATATCGTTAACGGTATCCCTCTATTTATTGTAAAATATTAAAAATGCATCATTTTTGCGACATCAGCGCCTACTAACATTATTATTTTTGTGCTAATAAATGGAATGAAAATTATGAAGGGGGCCTTAAAAATGCGAATATCTCGAAAACCAGTAACTTTCGAGACTAATGATAGGTATAATTTTTTGTCGCAAAAATGATGCAGTTTTAATATTTTTCAATAAATAGAGGGATACCGTTAACGATGAATAAGTTACACAGTTATACCAATTACATAGCTTTTGTGGCGTCTTCTGAAAAATACATCAAAATGGATAACATTTTATGATTTATTAGGCACTAAAATCCCTATCTTCTAATTTTTACGTTTGTATTTTAAAAATCTTCCCATTTACTGAGAAAAAACATTTTGGACATTTCAACTTTGCCACCCTGTATCTTTTTTATTATCAATATTTTATCGAAGCAAGTTGAATCAGATCGTAATATTTTCAGGCCAAGAATCTTCCATTTCACTTTGGACCATTACCTACAGACCACCCTGTATATATAGAAATTTTGATATTTTAAATTTCGCGGTATAGTGAAGAATCGGGAGTATAATGTTGTCTATTCCACCAAAAATCAATTTTAAGAAATTATTAAATGTTTTTAAATTTGAACTTTTGACTGCAAAGTTAACGTGAAATCAGGCATTGATCTCGCTCCGATACAATTTTCACACGCACACAACATAATTATTCTTATTCGTGGCTTTTTATTTATATTAGATTATTAGATTATTTATTAGTATACCTATCATCTCTCAAATGGAACCAAGATCCCGAAAAAGAGTAACATCGGACATTAAGTGAGAGGAGCTTAGAGTGAGCCTACTATTCATGGTCTATGTACGGTGACTAAGGTACTACCTACCTGAATTAATCTCTGAAATCCATTGATTCATGAATTTGTACTATCATTTTATTAAAAAGTCATTTATATTCATAGCAAGTCAATTAGATACTACAATAACTGAGAACGTAAATTCAATTAAAAAAACTAAATTGCTTCTGTTCTACTATTTGATTTCCAATTCCTAGTCTATAATTATTACGCGCGACATGAACGAGTTCACTACCTTCCTCAGGTCATTAGCTACTACTATCAAGACTCCGCTTCTTCAAAAGTCGACGTTCTACTATTTTTTAATCTTCGAGGAGTGTAAGCTTCTACCTGCGTATGATGAAACTTGAAATTATGAATGGACGGCTGAGATGCATCAAGTCGGTGTGTAATGAAGGAAATTGAACATTATAATGCTCAACTTACGGGGGCAATGTATTCAAGTTTTTACTATATTCTTAACGGTTTTTGAAATTTACAGTTTTATGAATATTTTTCCGATGCAAATTTAGTATTTATTTATTCGATACAATATTTATTTATTTAATAAATAATGGCAATTGTTATCAAATAGATTGGTCATGGTGAAACATGATTTAGTACTGTTCTTCGTTCTATCGATGATTTCTAGTAGATAAAATGTTTAATAATCCACTTGCCGCTTCTTCTGGTCTTGAAGGGCAACGAAAAAGCGGATGAAATGTCCAAACAAGGCTCATCAATGCTTTCGTTGGGCCAGAACCTTTTTGCGGCGTTGCAAAAACCAAACAAAGAAGTGGGTTGCCCACAATTCTCTGAAATGGTGGAGGAGCTCACCAGGACAAAGGCAAGCGAAACAGTTCATAATATAGAACACTCGCCAAAATTTACAGCAGATCTGATGGCCAAAGATAGGAAAACTGTCAAAGCTGTAGTGGGTCTGTTAACGGGGCATTGTAGCTCAATGGGCATTTAAAGCTGATGGGATTGAAAAACAAAGATATGTGCAGGTTTTGTCACCTGGAAGAAGAAACGACAGAACACTTCCTATGTCAGTGCGATAGCCTGACAAAATGTGTGGTTTTTTGCATTAGGCGAAGAAAAGACATTGTCAGGAAGGTTCAGTCTCCACGCTTCTAGACTTTTTAAACAGAGTCAGGCTGGAGAATGTAATCTGAAAAGATTGCAGTGGAATAGGCAAAAAGCCACCTCATAAAATCTATCTATCTATCTATCTGGTCTAGTAATTAACGAATTATCAAAGAAGGATATTACAGAACTTAGAAAAGAAAATCTCTACTAAAATTGGGAAATTGAATTGGTAGATTTTACATGCCACAGTAACAATTCCTACTGCAAGATATATCCTTCACTCCTCTAGCTGAACGAAGCCTTCCTTCCATTAAGGGGCATCTACCAAATTCGACCTTGCACAATTATGCTTTGTATATTTTTTTGTTTCCCTACGTCCTCACGTTTAAGTTCACATAACGAAAATTTTATTGGAAATATGAAAGCTCCGCAACATGTAGGTAGTCCAAGCGGTCCAAGCGGTCCAAGCGGTCCAAGCGGTCCAAGCGGTCCAAGCGGATTTTGGTTCACGTACATCGTCAGTACTGAACTGGGAGACCGCCGAGCGTTGTATCAACAATGGAACGGCACGCGACTACCGAAGCAGAGAGACAATGTCAGTCATAGAAGGATAGAAAAGCGAGAGATGGATTTTTATCCGATATTTTAGTGGTAGCAACCGAATTTCAATAAGGAATTGTACGGTCATAAGTAATTTGAGGATTCTGAGATTTTTATATAGTATTCATAAAGCTTCAAAATAGACCCCTTATAAATTAGTTTTTCCATTTAATCCATATTTAATTCTTTATAAGGGCTTAAACTTTGCTTAATATGTGTATTTTTCATATTTTTTTCAACAAAATTTGGTTAGCATTTCAAAGTTTTTATTCAATGAGAACTCTAAGTTCAACATTAATCTACATGATATATTTTTTTCTTAATTTTCAATACATCCATTACTTCAAAATTCTTTGCCAAAAATACTTCGATATTTTGTCAAATCGCTGCCGATAGATTCCCCTTAAACTGTATTCTATTTATGTCAGACGCCTTTTTAGACATGCTATAATAGTTTATTCATACCTTGATAAATTTAAAATATCCAAATGTGACTGAAGTTTCAATTATTCCAACCATTGGATGTTTTACTGTGGATATAATAGAGAAGCCTCCAAATACTTACTGAACTCCTGATCAGCTAAGAAGATAGCTTTTCCCAAAATATAGTTTCTCTCTTGTACCTAAGCCCACCAAGAGATATTTTATGGGAATTCCTCCTCAATCACACCAAACGAAAAGTATAAGATTTGTATTTGTGTATGTATTCATGAACATCATGAATGAGTTAGATTTCGTTCCTTCTGCGAAACTGCAAGAATGCATTTTGCCGGAGTGCTAGTGACCACTGACAACTGCGAATCTCCAAAAGTACACATGCACAAATTAAAATTGTACAATGGAGTCCTTTAGCCAGGGCTTAACCAAACTGCGCTAGGCCGCAGGCTTTTGCCGCTAAAAATATATGACGGTCAGCTTATGCCAACGGCCAAATACGTCTTTAATGACCAGGGAAATCTCCGGAGCAGCAAAGTGAAGACAATTTCCATACAAAATCAATTTCAAACGCTTGCCGACTTTTTCGTTTGATTTCAATAAGACGACATATGCCTAATCAGAGAAAAATCCAGATATTTTGGCTTCTGCAATCCAGTTTGAACATACCTATTTTATGTGTGGTTTGTGCCATGGATAGCACTACACCATATCCATGCCTTTTCAATACATCATGTTGACTTTCACTAAGAAAGTCTATATTAAAACTATGCCGTACTCAGAACCATCTTTTTTTTTCTGCATTCAATTAGCCAAAATAATGTTTAAAGTCCTAAATCCTAATATAATGTTGTCGTCGTCAAATATTCTCGATAAAAGCCAATCAGCAACGAACTAAACAAGAGACAAGCCAGTTTGGTAGAGTCGGATTAATTTGAATTTTATGCCGTGTTAAAGTTTATCCAAAATCAATTGCCAAAGCTCAAGCACATGCTGGTCTCTCCTGCGAATTTTTCCTTTGATTCAGCAAATAATACCATAACTTCACCAGACACTATTCGGCCAAGCGCAAGGCAATGATGTAAGTAATATATAAAGCACACACTAGCTAAGAACTTTATAAAAAATCAAGGATCTGGAGCAGCGAATACGTGTGCCGAGATTTTCCTGTGATTTTGGACAAACTTCACAAACTCGTGCAGGAAGCCAAGGTGCTGGATTAGGTGGTATGAAACAAAGTTATGGCGAAAAGTAGGGTCAACACAGATATGGCTTTTAGGAAGCCAGATGGTGAATATACTGAAAATGAGGAGGAAAGAGTTCGACTCTTCCTAGAAACTCATTTTCCAGGGAGTACCCCAAATAGGGGAGATAATCCTCTTGAAGGTCACAATAGGCCATCAAGAGAAAGTATTACAATGGCCAAACACATTTGTAGTAACGATAGTTTGAAATGGGCCATGAACACCTTTTCACCTTTCAAGGCACCAGGAGCAGATGGAATTTTCCCAGCATTGCTCCAGAAAGGACAAGACGAAATTCTACCGCATCTGATTAGAATTAGTCGAAGCAGCTTAGAAATGGGTTATATACCTGAAGCATGAAGAAGGGCAATAGTAACCTTCATTCCAAAAACTGGAAAAAGGGACACAACAAACCCCAAATGCTTTAGACCAATTAGTCTAACATCGTTTGTACTCAAAACGATGGAAAAGGCTATTGATAACCATATTAGAACGGAAATCCTAGAGAGACTACCTCTCCACCCATGTCAGCATGCTTACCGGGCAGGCAGATCTACGGAGACTGCACTGGTACAACTGACGGAGGATATCCGAGGTGCTCTAGACAACCAAGAAACTGTAGTATGTGCATTTTTGGACATAGAAGGAGCTTTTGACAATACTCCACATGAGGCAGTCAGAAGAGCATTGAACAAAAGAGGTGTATACAGCACAGCATCCAAATGGATGTCGGAACTGCTCACCACAAGAATAGCAGAGACGAGGACGAGCAAAGACATTGTCTCCATCTGCACTACCAGAGGATGCCCACAGGGAGGAGTAGCATCCCCACTAATGTGGAGTCTGACGGTTGACGAATTCCTGTGTGGTTTGACGGATCTCGGAATATCCTGCCAAGGATATGCCGACGATATTGTCATAACAGCCAGGGGGAAATTCGAAAACACCCTTTGCGATATTGTACAAAAGGGTCTGAACTATACAAATAGCTGGTATAGGCAAGTGGGACTTAGCATCAACCCCACTACAACCATCCTGATAGCCTTCACTAAGAAAATAAAACTCAACCTCAAAACCATAAAACTTGATGGGAACGAGATTGAATGGAGACAAGAAGTCAAGTATCTAGGTTTAACTCTAGACAGTAAACTCCTGTGGAACAAACAAGAAAAGGAGATTACATACAAGGCAAAAATGGCTATAATGGTGTGCAGAAATCTGGCAGGAGCAAACTGGGGCTGTAACCCAAAAATCCTAAGCTGGATGTACACTGCCATAGTGAGACCAATCATCACTTATGGAGCCATTGCGTGGAGTAGTAGAACTAGCCTATTGACGACGAGAGAAAACCTCTCCAAAATTTGAAGACTAGCCTGTATATGTATTACAGGAGCAATGAGAACATGCCCAACGGCAGCTATGGAAGTGATTCTCAACCTCACCCCTTTACATATGGTGGTGGAAAGTGTTGCAGAAAGAACAAGATACAGACTAAGTAGAGAGGGAATCTTAAAAAAAAAACCACCTCCCCACTTCTTAGAAATCAGACAACCTGGGACATGCCACAAGACGGTATGATGAAAAAGTATAACTTTTCAAAGAAATTCGTTACGGAAATGAGCAACAAGAAGGAATGGGATCCAAATACCATTACCAGACTTGGAAAGAATGCCATTCAATGGTACACAGACGGCTCAAAAGCAATAGAAGGAACTGGGATAGGAGTGTTCGGGCCAGGAACCAAGCTCTGAAAGCTTGGGAAAAACCCCAAGTATCTTTCAAGCGGAAATCCACGCCATAAGAAAGTGCGCCCAGTTCAATATTGATAAAGGATACAGAAGACAAAGGATTATCATAATGTCGGATAGTCAAGCAGCCATTAAGGCACTGAGCTCTTGTGTGATGATCAGTTCCAAAATGGTGTGGAAAAGCCTAGACAAACTCAATGAATTAGGCGAGAACAACATAGTCACCTTACTATGGATTCCAGGGCACACAGGAATAGAAGGAAATGAAATAGCAGATAAACTAGCAGAAAGGGGACTGAAATACCTTTCTGGGGACCTGAACCCTTTTTCGGAATCAGCCCCCAATGTAATATTGGAAGAAATAAGTAAAGCCAAGAAAAAGAGAAGATCTGACCATTGGGAAGATCTAGTAGGGCTCATACAATCAAATACTCTTCTGGGTGACTACAACCTGTTGAGATCAAAAGAATGCATAAGTCAAAGTAAAACTGCGCTAAGAGTTTTAACAGGGATCCTAACGGGACATTGTCGCCTGAATGGGCACCTGAAAAAGCTCAAAATAGTGGAGGAAGAAGAATGCAGATTTTGTGGAATGGAAGAAGAAACCTCCATCCACATACTTTCCAACTGCACAGCACTTCAGAATCCTAGAGCACAGCACCTAGGAGATTACTGGATAGAAGAGGAAGTTGAAGCCTGCAGACATCCTAAAATTCCTCCGGGAAATAGGACTCTCCTCAGAAACTGAGTAGAAGTAAGGGGGCACAATAGATCGTTTAGGTCTCAGTAAATGTCACCCCAAAACACACACACACACACACATTTGAATTTTATGCCGACAGCAAGTCTGCTTGTTCCGCCAGCCTAGTGACAGTGACAGTGAAACATATACTGTACACATGTGAGTCAAAATACAGTCAAAGTGTTAAAGTTTATCCAAAATAAATAGCCAAAGGTCAAGCATATGTTCGTCTCTCCTGCGAATTTTTCCTTTGATTAACCCTTTAACGGTTTTTGGTACATTTATGTACCACACGCTATTACACGCCATTACTCTACAATGGAACATCAACCTAAACTACGTACGGTACCAGGTACGTATAGGTACCAGTGAATATTTGAGAGCAAGACCGACGATTTATACCAACTTTGTGAGTTTTTATATTGTTTATGTGAGAAATATCACTTGGAGATGTAAATATCATATTGTTTACATACCTTATTTATAAATTCTACTTATGATTTGATCACAAGTTCGTTTTCTACCACTTATTGTACGTTTTTAGTGTACAGGTTAGAAATAGCGCGAAAACGTCGTCCATTGTTTTTATTTCTACTTCAAATATCAGGCCAGTGTTACGTTCTGTTTATGAAATTTACTAATATAAATATTATATTTCTCCCTATATCCGTCAAATAGAGTGTTGGTTTATTGGCTAGGATAATTTTTTCATTTCAAAATATGGTACAGATATGAACCAGAGAACATATCGTGTTTATAAAGAAAATATTGTTGAGTTCATTTGGAATCAATAGTTTTTGTGAATTTTAGGAGAAAATAATAAATATAAATGGTTACAGATTAGATAATAATGTTTTTCCAGATATTTTATTAGATTTGAGTGCTCGGAATGCTCCTAATTATTTGTTTATAATTTTTTTAATTGTTATGTTATGTTTGTTTTTGTTTAGTTTATCCAGTTTTGTTTATTTTTTAAGTTGATATGAATAAATTTCTCGATAATTTGTAGTTTTTATAGTCACATTCATTGAATTAAGTAAATATGCTACACACAATTTTTAATTGCAGGAACGCTCTCTGGTACAAATATGTACCACCCAAAATCTTCCAATCTAAATGTCAAACTGACATTTTCTCAATATATTTTGTTTAACTATTGCCCTATTAGTTAATATAACCTAATAGGTTAACTTTAACTAGGTCCCCAGAGTTCTGCCCGTTAAAGGGTTGCAAATACCATAACTTCACCAGACACTATTCGGCCAAGCGCAAGACAATGATGTAAGTAATATAAAGCACACACTAGCTAAGAACTTTATAAAAAATCAAGGATCTGGAGCAGCGAATACGTGTGCCGAGATTTTCCTGTGATTTTGGAAAAACTTCACAAACTGGTGCAGGGAGCCAAGGTGCTGGATTAGGTGGTATGAAAAAGCACTAGCATATGATTCAGCGTAAGTGGTTGTTTTGGTTTAAGGGTGTCTATAAATGACCAAAGAATCAAACTTTTTTAATACTTTATCACCTATTTAATATAATTTCACTAACTGTTCCTTTTCGCCCCCTATGAGTCTTTGAAAGTTCATAGAATCAAAATAATTCTGGCAATTGTTTCCTAAAAACTATATGAATTGACGTTGATTTATTTATTAAAATCAAAACTTTATAGCTAACTATTGAATACTTCATCTTTTATCGCAGCTATTTCTTAGTATGTACCTAATTATTCTTCCTCTCATTTCTTAATTCCACAAATCGTGCTCGTCTATTAATTACTTTTCGTAGCTTATTTCTCAATAGCACCTGTATGTTTAACCACACCAAAGTCATTTCTGTCTTCTACCCCTTTTTTTCTCAGCACTACACCTTTTTCACCGTTTTTTTTGTTCAAGCAGGCCGATCAACATAACAGGTGATGGTAGCACGAAGTCTTTCGTGGAGAATCGTGACCAGCCGCTGCAGACTTCGCACGTGAAAGCTCAAAGAATTAGACAGTACGCTGGAAGCTCTTGTCAGAGAGACTTGCCGTTGTAAACATTTTGTGAAGCACTGGACTTTTTATTCTCGACTAGTTAAACGTTTTTAATTATACATCCCAAAAAAATTGTAATAACGTTCGGTGTTATTTTTTTTGTTATGAATTGGGTAAATTGGATGGAATAGTGATTATTTTAATTCATAAAACAGATTTCAACTGAAGAGGTGACATTTTTCCCGCGATTTGCATCGAATCTGTAAAGTGCTAAGTGTTTTAAAGGATTTTAATTCTGTTAAGAGGAATACATTAAAATCTCTCAACTTTCCTGGATCCTGGCTAGACTTTTAAAGTGTTTACTTTTTTTCCCTTAATTTAATGGTGATTTATGCGAAGATTAGACGGATTCGAGAGTTCTGTGTAGTGCCGAAGGATTTAAACGAATGGGCAAAGAAGATTAGTGGCAGTACTTATTAAAATGTTTGTTTTTGTAATGGTTTAATTGTTTTAAGTGATTTATGGAGTGATCATTTCACGGCTATTTACTTGGATTACAAAGCTTTAACATGGATATTACTCTGAGCAGAATATGTGAGTACATCAGTAATCTGAATTTATTTGCCGTGTAAATGCTTTTTAATTTGTTTTCACACGCACTACTGCGTGTTGGTTTTAATTGCGCGCACTTTGATAACATTGACATGATAATTAATAAATTATAATAATTAATTTTTAGACTTGAAACTACCAAACTATAACGAAGAAACCTGTCCCTTGACACTTTCCATTCATTCTATGGATTCGATTGGTATTGTTTCTAACGCAACCTTTAAAGTCGATTTTTACCCACTTTAAACGCTCATCAGTTTAGTTCCAAATTTTTTTCGCACATTTGTAAATGATCGATGACAATACAATATATAGTAGTAAAATATGGGGTGTTCCATTTGTAATGCAACCTTTAAACTCGATTCTTACCCACTTAAACGCTCAGATTAATTCAAAATCTTTTTGCGCACTTGTCAAGGGATGACACAATGATACAATACACTACTGAAATATAGGGTGTTTCATTAATAACACAACCTTTAAGCTCGATTCTTACCTACTTTAAACGATCAGATTAATTTTAAATGTAACTGAACATCAAACGACACAATTACATAAAAAACCTCGTAAAAAACTGGCCCACTAGATTTTCCCCAGGATTTTCCGCAATAGGATATGTATAAGGGATTCCAAGGGAAAGAGGCATAGGTAATATGAGATTACGCGCACTGAAATTTGTAATATTATCGTGTAATATACTACATAGCTCGAAGTAAAATAAATTCTGCCTTAAGTTTACTAAAGTAAATACATTAGGTTTAAGAAGGGAGTAGATTAGATGAGATCTTGTGTGGGTATTTGCTGATGGTATTTGTAGCAGTTGAAAATTATGAAATTCTACTACTATTTTTCAGTAACATCCACTCTGTTATACCCAAACTCATTGAGGTTATATTTATTTGACAAGACAATACAATTTCATAAGTTTGGATCTCGCTTTTACCTAATATAAGTACCAGAAAAATTGTTTTGTTATATTTGCAATCATAGAAAATGGTTCAATAAATGTAACTTGGGATGTACGAGTGGGTAAATGCGCTCCAGACTCATAGGTACCTATATATAATTTTATTTTCACACATAAAATGCTTGAGCTTGACTCTACCCATTACTTCCCCATTCAATGTTGTAGAATTTTATTTAAAAAAAACGCTAAACTTATTCCAATTACTCATAAATATTTCCTTCCACAACAATAAATTGCCAATAAAACCAATTTTATAATCTGTTCAATCACGATTGACAGCACAAATTTCATGGAAGCTACACAAAAATACCTCGAAAAATGCTAAATCAGACTGGAAATTTATATCAATATCAATTGTTTATTATTATAAATTAATAAAAGAAGCAAGTACCTATGTGCCTTAGAATAGAGGCAAGATGTCCCTGGTGTTTATAGTTCATTAATTCTTATTTTTACATTTTATGATGTTACTGTATTTTGGTTATATATATAGTGTAGCTCTGGACGGACATATTATTGGATTTTGTGTTTTATAATGTAAATTAACATAAAAAAGTACAACCATTTTTCACAATCAATTCAATAATTTCGTGCCAATTATACGTAGGTACCTAATTAATGTGCACTAATAATAATTTTTGTACACTTGTATATCTTTTTAATTAAAAGTTGTGCTCAAACTTTAAAATACTTACTTAGTCGAATACTCGGTCGAATACAACACAAAAATCTTATGTTGTTACAGCTTTTATAAAAAAAAATGATTCTTATTCAAATAAATTGAAAAAAGTTGTGCTACCTTGAGTTTAAGACTCGGTTTAAGATAACACAACTTTACCTATATAAAAAATGGGCAATAAAATAACGTGATATTACACAAAAGTAAGCGCTCTATATTTTTTGAATAAAATGACCTAGAAATATCTCCCTTATAACAATTGTAGTAATTTTTCACTTTAGATTCTCATATATAAACCGAGATATAAACGTTTTCTTTGAACTTTTATTTTAACTGATCGAAATTGGTACTGGAACAATGCAGAAGTCATAGATAGAGCTTCTGTTATCTTGCGCCTTTATTATTAGAGATGGGAATGAATTTTTATTGAGCATGGAGTGTTTCATGCCCCAATTGTATCTGTTCATACATTTCTTCATTATAGCTTAAGCTATTTAATAAAATATGACACAAAATAACAAATCGGCATGAAATTCAGTCTGCAGTCTGCAAATAAATTCGTAGGTTACAAGTCTGGTTTACAGTGGAAGTGAACTTTCAGATGAATGAAAACGTCATCATTATCGTCTAGTGTTTATCCTGGCTATTTGCTGGTTTCAAAACCAAACTCACGAACGTATACCTACTCCTAACTACACATAACAAACTAATTTGAATAGAAGTGTTTCAATGTATTCATCGGTTACTTTATGCCGCGAAGATTTCTTTTAAATCACTACCGAATTTGCCGATGGCAAAAACAGGTCGACGAACCAGAAATAAATTTTCGGCTCAAATGAAAAAAATATCTTGGAAAATATTTTCACTTATACAACATGATGCTAACTAAATTCCCAATAAATCGAATATACGCTAAAATAGTAAGTATATTGTGACACAAGGAGAGAAAATGAGTTTTAGCAGCCCAAAACTATTAGATGTAGCTTGTTAAGGGGCGCTAAAGCGTTTCCTGCATGTGTGACACACAACTGTTTTTCGCCTTCGGAAAATTCAACAAAAAACTTCGACATATACTGACGTTTAAATAAAAAATGCATGTGAAACGTCAAAGTAATCAAGTAACAGATGGTGAAAAACTTCAAAAATCGTGGCGTTAGGAATTTTCCGCCCTTGGGCTGCTCAATAATTCTTTCTGTCCTATTTTTGGTATATATTATATTTCCTATGTATTTCCTCTGTGTTCTCATTAAAATCAATTCAATTACAAAATCTATTACATTCGAATATTCACTGTCCACAAACTTTATCAACTATGAACTTATTATTTATTCAAAAAATCATTAAAATTCCAAAAGGGAAATAACCCCCGTGCTGAAAGTGTAAAAGCGTCGACGAATAGTATGCATATTTCAGATGCCTCTTTCAGACTTTCGTACTGCCGGCGCCCTCTAGCGGATCCCACTCTGGGGATGTTGTCTCTAAAAACTTTGCAGGGTCGATTTTAGTAAGCGACATGCCTGCAAAATGCGGTTTTATTTTACTACAGTTGTTGCCAGCAGTTATGGTGTTTACTTGTTTTTCTGTGTATGACAAATTGAAACTCGGGAAATGTTCTTTAATTTTTTTGGGAAATACGAGGGGAAATATACTTTTATTTGTTGAAGTTTACTAGCAACTCATAAATCAACTTGAGTATATGGATTTAATATATTTTGACATAAAACGCACTGTACCCTCGATATAGAACCATATTTGATTCTAGTGTTTTGGTTTAAATATTTATATAACAAACTTCATCCTACATTATGGAATGAAACAATTTCATTTGTTTAAATCTACATTATAATATTGAACTTAAAGTTTGAGAAAGCTACTGTGTTAGCGAAACGCGAGATTTTAACAAATCAAATGGTTTCATTTCATAATTTAGTATGGATCTACATCAAGTAAAAGCCTCATCTATTCAAACTTCATCATGTTCGTCGTTGGAAATAGTTAACTCTAATTCACGTTTTATAAGTTGAGAACGTAAATTGTAGCCATGAGCATCCCATAACTAATCATATTCAAATAGATTATAGACAGCTGTTTCCGCCATATTAGTTACGGACCCCACTAGGCGAACTTCTTAGGCGCTTTTTAATTTCGAGTTTAGGAAGAAAACTACAATATTCTTCTCTATTACAAATATTTGCATAGAAATATTGTCCAAATAAATCAATTGCAATATCGTTGGTCGCCGTTGCCGACGTTTTCCTTTGATCCATATAGGATGATCAAAGGAAAAAATCGGAAAGAGCGACGAACACCTGCTTTGGACTGCTTTTGGATTTTAAATTGCTTGTTTTCCGATTTCGTATGAACCAAGGTATAAACGTTTCGTCATTTTAAACTTTAATAACCCGTGATAGCAAATTGTCCAATGTATTCATTTGTCGACAACTCGAAAAAAAACTCGCTGGTTTCGATTTTGAGCATATGGCGCCATTCTCCGCTCAGCTGGTGTAACTTTAATATTAACATGTCAAAAAAAAGTATGGAAATATATTAAGCTCGGTATTAAGCGAATAAAAAAAATCTGAAAACTTGACATCTGGTGGCCTTATATGATATTAATTATATTTATATCTCTGTCTGGCGTTTAAATAATATATTTGCTGGTGTGTGGCAAACACATTTGCGAATTGAAACTTGATAAGTATTGCATTTACTGGCTTCTGTGATATGTTATACATGAAGTTATTTGAAAATGTTTAAATTAATAGAAAACTAAATTAGGGATTATTGTAAATATCCACACAGATTTGTTGCATTCTATTTATAACTTGAAGTAAAGTATCTTACTGAAAAGCAAATAATGTACCTACTATTTAGACCATCCTGTATGACATTTGGTTTTGTAGGAGAAGATAGCAAGAAATATGTTGAAATGAAGACACGTGGGTCATTTCATGTTGAACACCTTATAATTCATAAACACAATGTACACACCTCGGTACACACTTATTCAATTGAAAATGCCTGAAATAGGATTATCTACAATATCTTTGCACCCGATATACCTACCTATTCAGTTTGATTTAAAACACTCCATTCTAACAACGGAAACAAAAAAGATTTTTACCATCATCTGTCGGTACTTTTTTAAAACATTGGCGTCGCAATTTAATAATAATTTAAAGTTTTCATTTAAATTACTTAATGTACAATGAAATATGTTTCCCAATTTTTGTTCCACTTTTTCACGTTCAGACAATGATACTTCACACTTATTTGCTAGCTTATCTGTAATCTAGATCGGGAAAACCTTGTGGTTTTAATTATCCTGTTGACAATAGAATTCGTAAAATTCACTGAAAAAGTAATGAGTTCAGCATATTTAGGGTAATACTTTGAGTATGGTTTTGTAAGTCCTGATTAACAAATTTCCCATCTATACTGGTGTTTGATCAAAAAAGGACATTTTCAATTTCAACCTTTGGAAAAATAGACATTAGTATTTAGATACTTGCCAAATATAGTTTAATAACAACCACCCTCGCAAGTACCTCTCTGTATCATATAATATAATAGTAATATATAATAATAATAAAATATCAAATTCGTTTACAAAAAAATGAAATCTCACCTGAAACGTCCTTTTGGTTTCCGCTTTTGTAAGTTGTCAGTTGTAGCAACCCAAAAAATGTTCAAAGTTCCGCTTGTCGGCCGCCGCATAACGGCTTAGCGGCTCTTTGAAATTGTTTTTTGTTCTCAATCTGAGATCATACAAACGTCAAATCTAAATAGACGTTAAAAATATATCTTTAATATTTATATAAACCATTCAAAACTTGTATTATACTACAGTACCTTACTTAATAAACCATAACATACAAAATATACCTACTCGGCAATTTGTTATAACAATTCAGTGTCCAATATTTAAGTAGCTATACCTACCTTCACTTCAAAGAAATACTTACTAACCATACCTATCCCAGAAATTTGCTTATACCTACCCATTGTATACATTTTTGTTTTTTTTTGTATTGTTTTTTTATCTAACTTCTTCGATACAATTACTATCGTCTATCATTATTCATTTTTATCGTCAACTCAGACCAATGCGTCTAACCCTCCGCCTATCCAAATTCTCACTTCGGAACACTCGGCGCCCTCTAGTATCATCCGGTCGAATCTTTCTCCTACGCTTCGATTTCAAGAACAAGAAGTGAAGAACCGGACAGGATTGAACTTATGTAAAAACTCATTTCCTGCGTTGCTTCAACGTTTTTTATTTCTTTTTTTTTTCACCTGCATACAGTGGGCTTTAGTATAATTGATCGTTCAAGGATACATCCTTTCTAGCGAAGTGGTTTTGTGGGACATGTGTGACTTGGAAGTCGACACCTTTTAATAGTTACCGGTTTTTATCGAAAATGTGCCTTGTGTTTGTACAATTTAAATTTTGTACTGGGTTAACCAATTAAAAATGGATGTTTCGTCTGTGTATATTGGAAACAAATAAATTTTAAAGGGCTTGTAACAATATTTATTCCAAAATTTCATTCCCAGCTTGAAGCTAGGATTTTCCACAGTGCATATTGATGTGTAAAATTGCTTGAGATCTAATAATAATAATAACGTTTATTCATAAATTTAACAAATACAGTGATAAAATACAAATAAAATTGAATAAACATCTAGACATCCACAAAAGTATTGTACCTACATACTTGTATGTGGTGAATATAGGCTGGTGTGTCAAAATTAAAAAAAAAAAAAAAAAGAAAAAATGCAGTTAAAAAACAATATAAATCCATTTTTACATGATTGTATTTCAGTATTTCAGACATACATTTCGTATATGAGTTTACTCTTTTCTGTTTTTGATTCAGCATTCTATGATTTTGTGTATTTTTGTTTTGTCTGTTTCTTTAACAAATGTTACTAATTGGGTTTTGAAGCGTTTAAAAGAAGTTTCATCGATAATTCTCTATGGTAGTTGCCCAAATAATTTAGGTGCTAAGTAGGAGTAACCTTTTTGACCTATTGTTTTAAGAGCTGTTGGTATACAGCGAGGTATACAGTATTGGTATACAGTGGTTGTACAGTATATCTTGTCGCGTATCTATGATTGTGAGTGGTAAGTTTGTATTTATTTTTATATTGATGGCATCGTCGATGGCATCCTATCTGAATAATGTATAATTGTTTAACATCTAATATTTGTTTCAGTATTGAGTAGTGAGCTTGAATATCTTGTAGGTTTGTTGAGAATCATTCGGAGGAATCGCCTTTGAGACACTTCGAGGGCATTTAGATAGTTCCTTGAAACCCTTCCCCAGCCAATAATGCCATAATTGAGGTGTGACTCAACCAAACTGTGTTTCAGTATTGTTTTACACTTAAAGCCCAAAAATTGGCTTACTTGCTTAAATCGAAATAGGATACTCCGAAGCTTTTTAGTTAAATATTCCATATGATGTTCTATCGTAAGTGATTGTCAATGTAAATACCCAACTATTTAATTCTTTTTGCAGGTTTTATTGAAAAATCTTGTTGGATATTAAGATTGTATTTTGGCAGAGACGTTTCATGACTACTGAAGGGTAATATACAGTTTTGTCAAAGTTTATTGAGAGTAATCTGCTGTCGAACCAGTCTTTAAGCTTTCGAATATCATTTTCAATATTTATTTTGAGATTATACCAGTCATCATGTTTGTAATAAATCACAGTATCGTCCGCGGAGCTGATTATTTTTCCGATTGTTTCCTGTTCAAATAGATTATTTAAGTAAATTACGAATAGCACCGGCCCCAATACTGTTCCTTGAGGTACACCACATTTAATGTTGATCTCTTCACTCACATGATTTTTGAATTTAGTTTTTTGTGTTCTGGTTGTTAGATAACTTTTGAATAAATTATGAGCTAGACCCCTTACACCCATATCTTCTAGTGTATCTAAAAGTATGGAGTGGTCGACAGTATCGAAGGCCTTTTTTAGATCCAGAAAACCCAAATAGATGGAGTGCTTGAGTCCAAGGATTCGTAGGTGGTTTTTGTCAAGGAATAGATTGCATCATTGGTAGATTTTTTTTCTCTATTTCAACTAAATACTTAATAATACTGAAACTTAAAATTGAAGGCAAACGGTATTTAAATATTGTTTGAAATAATAATTTTTTAGTCTCCTAAAAAAACAAATATTGAAAAGTAACGTTACATGTAGTACTAATCCAAATACCAGTAGAAGTTAGATTCAACATTTTATTTTCCTTTGCCTCTCCCTTGGTATATTGTTTATTTAAATTTTTGCCTGCAGACAAATTCTCATATTTTCCCGAGGTATTTTCTCAAAGCCCTTTGCCACAGGTATACGTACAACATGGTCGTATATGTCTGAGGTTTCTTCTCGGCAACTAGAATGTAGGGTCGTCGCTTATAATTAGTTACGATGTGGACTAAATTGCTTAATTCTCCCAGAGTTTCTTGGAACATAAACAAAGGAAAACACCTAGTCCTTGAAATTTAATCTGCTCGTATGTTTGAATTTACTTCAGACACCGAGGGAATATGTCATGAGTCCCAAATTTGCTCATCAGTTTGTTCTACAAAGGGGAAACACTGACGCCGCTTGTCAGAGGCGCCACCGCACGGTTAAGGAAGTGTCACAGAAAACACTAAGTGTGTTTAATACAACCGCATTTAACAATGAGCCTTGATATATTTTGGTTTGCGGCAATAATTTCATGAACCATTTATTTTCGAAACTATTTGTATTTGCGACATACTTAGCACCTATTTAAAATTTAAGAAGTGTCTAATTGGTCTCTGCCACTGTGACCTTTTCAAATCTGTTGTGGTTCTCTAAATCTCTAAATCAATCAACTGCTCTATTTAAATAATGCAAATATGTTGCGAACTGTTGAGACCATATTAAACTCAAGATCTAGAAAACTCCCGAAGAAAACTCGAACTTTACATCCATTTTCAGCTACATTCTCTCGACACTATTTTCATTTATAATAATTTTCGACATTACCCAATTTTACTGCATAAAACGTCGTATTCTCCCAATTGTCGTGCTTCTAAAATCTTGATTCCTATATAGTATCTGTTAGCATAACAATATTTAGTCACAAGTTCACAAAACGCTGTTACGCCACTGAAGATACTGAGTTTCCCACTCCCAGTTTCATTTAAGATTCGTAAATAAGCTGCTTCGTGTGTTTAGGTCTAATGGACAGTTATTTCATCTACTCCTGTCTCTCTTTCTCCTTGATAATAAATTCATTTGTAGTTAACTTAGATAGATTTCGATTGGTCTAACACATTTGGCACTTTCTGCTGAGATTTACAACCGTGCTGTTTACTCGGTTTCACGAGGAAAACTACACCATTGAATCATACTCGACTTTGAATCTTTTACTAATATATTAAGGGAAAGGCATGAGCGTCCTAGATATAATGGAAGAATTGGGTACATTTTTTGTGAATAAAAAAATGCATGATATTACTACTGAATATTTTGTTTTCTAGAAGTTACAATGTATGGGTGTTATAGTTGCGTGCTCGTGCGAATACTCTTTCTAAATTTAACGCGAATATAAAGATTTCCAATCCTGCTCATGGCGTGCATATATCTTTTATAAACTAGTAGATTCCTGCTATAGTTCATCTCGAAATGTTCTCCTAAATGCCATACTAATTTTTTACTACTACAGTTGTCAGAACCAAACATGAGCCCCGGAAAATATGCGAACTAAAATAAGGTCATCGCAAGCAGCCAATCAAGAGCCAATGTTAACGATTGTCCATTAGTAATTGTTAAATATAATCGAAATAATATGACCGAGTGATTTCATCAACATACATCATTTTATTCATTCTGTATCAGTGTTGTAAATGCGAGGATGATTATCCGATTTTTAGACAATTTCACTAATTTGGATCCAATAGTTTTTCAAATATTTTGTAGAAGGGATATATAAAATGGCTGTTGTTTTTGGGGATTTTCCATATTGACTGGGGTCGAAGACTTTATTTAGATAACCAATGTGTCCTTTTGGTAATTTTGACAAATTCTGATAATTTGAATAGTAAGTTAGGTTAGGTAATTTTAATTTTTGCATCGGCAACACTGGACTATAAGCAGTTCTGAATATTTTGTTGCTTTCCATAGAAACTTGACCCTTCTTTTTCATGACATTGATACAGTCATCTAATTTGAAAATATAGACATTTAGGGTAGTTTTAGTTTTGGTTCAATATAAATTTTTTTATTAATATTTAGAGTTACATTTTTAGCAAGTTTGACTTTGTTTACATATCTCTAATCAGTTCACATTTATGGTATCGATATTTGGTTATAAAAATACAACTACAGCGACATGAACACGCCCACCAGAGCTCTCGTTTGCTTCTGCCAACTGTACACCATATTATTTATAAAACTTACTGGTAATCTAGCAAATTGTTTTAATCTCGGCTTTAATAAAAGCAAACCCCGATACTGCTCTACATATCTAAATACAACACGGCGCCACTGGCGAGAATTACTATTGCTGTATCTCATTTGAACGACACAGTAGACAACATAAGTACCTAATTAACCGATTTAGCTCGTGTTAATGTTAAATACTGTAATTGGGTCACTCTAGTTCTTTTTTTCTTTTTTTTTTTTTCTTTTTTGCTTTATGTCCGATGTAGTTTTTTGCAAACCAGCTGCTTCTAATTTTCTATTTTATTCTGAATTTCTAGATGGTCCACACTGTATATGGAGTGTAGAAAATCAAATAGGCAGTCTTGAGGACAAAAACCTCTTTCAAAATTACTTTTTTTTCTTACCTCCATAGCAAATGGAAATTTTCGAGGAAATTTTAAAAAATAAATTGACCCGCTCGATTCAAGATGGAAATTTTTTGTTAAGAAATGTTTCCCTTTCAAAACTCGTATGGTACTCCCATGGTGAATGGAAATTTTCACACAAAAATGAACATATTTTCAAAAATTCTTTCATACGCCTATGTTGGGAGGAAATTTATCCAAATAAATTAACCCCATTAAAACAATTTATCGTACGCCCATGGTAAATGGGAATTTTCAACAAATGAACGATTTTAAGTCCAAGGTAGATAGAAATTTTTGTAAATACATGTTCCTATTTTAGAAATTGTCTCGGAAATTGTATGGAAATTTTCACACAGATATAAACCCATCTTCAAACATTTTATCATACGCCTATGATTGGTGGAAATTTGTTCAAAAGAATTACATGCATTGCATAACATGGCCTGACGATGACACGAGTTCGATAAATTTTGCTCGCTCAAAAAGTGCTCAACGCCAAAGATCCTTGACAAAGGTTCATTTAGTAAATGATGTACTTGGTTATTAGATCATTCTACATTTTTATAAATATTATATTATCAACTTGAAAGTATAACTGTTTCAACACGTCCAGTGTTGTCAAATATCCTCGCCAATATCTTATTAATTCAAAGTATACTATCAAATAAATATTTCTCCTTGTTAGAATCTCGCGAAGATACCTCATTATGATCTTTTATTTCCACTCAAATTGCGACAGTGATAAGACAAAGTAGAGAAGGGCGGTAGAAATGACGCGATAATAACGTCCAAAAAAGACAAGACAATGCTATCCATTAGTCATATTTCTGAAAGCGACTCTCTGGCAATTATTACAAAAAATAATGCCTAATTTGACGGCTTGCGGCATTTTACTTGGTTTAACTTTCGGTTTAACTGTTAACGAGATTCGTTTAATTGAATTTAATGGATGCTTAATTTTACAAATTAGTTTCTTACATTGCTGCAACGGTAGTCGTTTTGGTAATCCCTCTTTTAATGTACCATTCAGCGTTTGCGGATATTATTTGCCTGTTTTCATTCGACCTAATAATTTATTCTTAGCGAAAAACATAAATCGAGACATAAATACACTGAGAAAAACAGTTTTGTTGAAGCTTCACTAGAAGCGCATGACTTTTTGTACTTAACTGGTGCATTTTTCAAATTCCTTCCAATTCTTTTTGTCCTTAGGTGGATTTGTTTTAATTTATGTGAATGGTCTTCTCAAAACCATGAACTGCTACAATAGTCTCAAAGTGTTGTGCTCCAATTCAAATGGAATTATCCCTTAACGAGTCCCTTAAAGTTCAATCTTCCCACGAATGGGCCTTATGCCGCACAAACACTAGAATCTGTAGTTCAGCCTCCTCACAGTAGCCGATTCATTTTCTTATAGGTAGAAATGTCACTCGGTGTTCTCCATAGAAATAGTTTCCAGAAAGGATCCCACTTACAGATCTGATCTATCTGCCTATGTTTTAGCAAGTCTCCTGCTTTGAGCTTTGAAAAATATCTTGGTTTCCCTGGTGTCTCAGGTTTCTTTGATTTTTTATCAATAATTTAACTAAAACCCATTCACGCGTTGTTATGGCTTAGTTGTATTTGTATTATTGAGGTTATATTTTCTTCGCCATATTTCATTGTAAACCCAAAAATTAAAATGCAACACGATATGCAGAAAAATTTGAAAAAAAAATGCTAATCCAGTTGAAGCTCTTATCAAAATACACATACGATGTTTATGTCGTAAATCTGTGGATAATGTATGACTTGGAATAAATGGTAGGTAGCATCAAGGAAACGTTTGGAATTCAAACACAGCTCCATCTATTGATCTCTTTTTTGAATAAGAAATATCATGATCTTTTATACAAAGTTCGGTCCGGGACCGGACAAATATCGAAGAATATAAAAATTTTGTGAGAAATCTTCTTATACCACAAATTTAACTCCAACTTAAACTATAATTTGAAAACATTTTGAAATATACAGGGTGTTCCAATAAAGTGTGGCGTATCAAAGTTATATTTTTT
>CAJUYI010002236.1:0-12563 GCA_910591695.1 Galerucella pusilla
CTCTCCCGAAAATGATGCCGAAGGATCAAAAGCAGGTAACCGAACAGAGGATAGGTCGAGTAAATCGAAATTGAGAAGCTGGAACTGAAAATAATTCAAACTAGAGAGATGGGACCTGATAGAACAGAAATAACTATATCTATATGGAGCAATAAATTACCAGGAAGCCAATTCTTGTGCCAGGGAACAGCACTCCCTAAGAGAACACATTTTTTGTCTTTACTTCGCTTGATAACTCTGTCACTTCAGTGAGAAGGACAGAAAATCTCTTCTCTCGAGAAGACCTGTTCCCTGTTTCTATTGGTGCAATTATTGAAGTCTATTTCACGCACTTGTCGAAGTTCGAATTGAAAATGGTCCAATTGCAAGCTAACTTTCGTTTTAAAGTATATTCGAGTGAATTTGTGAATTAATTAGACTTCTTGTGAGCTTTTTAAGTGGAATTGAGGGTTTCTGACTTATTTGAAGAACCGTTGACTGTTTCGGACTGTAGTTACGTGAAACTGAGAGTTATTGGAAGAAAAAATAAAGTCGAATTGTGTGTGTTTCGATCGTTTTAGATTGTTTTCATCACTCATTCGCATTCTGGTCTGTATTTGACTCAAATAGAATGGAAAATGGTCCAATTGCAAGCTAACTTCCGTCTTAAAGTATATTCGAGTGAATGTTTGCATTGTTTAGTCTTTTTGTGTGCTTTTAAAGTGCAATTAAGGGTTTTTTGACTTATTTCGAAAACCGTTGACTGTTTCGGACTGTAGTTGCGTGAAATTTGGCCAATTTGGGAGTTTTCCGTTCAAGCTATTTGGAAGGAGGTGGTGATGGACCGATTTTTTGTTGTACATGTCAATGGTACTTGTCACTGGCGTTACTCTTAAAAGGTTTGTTTCATTTGGTATTAAAAAAACCGTCCTGGAGTACTGGAATTAGGGATCGTTCTTGAACTAGCACATCAACATTTTCATTATAACCTCCTTGCAGTTGGTACAACTTTTGTACCATACCAAGAAATATAAATCAGCTGAAACGCTAAAGAAATACTGCACTTGTTAGAGCGATATCTAGAACAGTTTTATCTTTTCATTGTCGATTCTAGTATTATTTCGTTATTCCCTTTAACAATGTTAACAAACTATTGGTTCATGCCACCTCTGCGAGATTCGGTGGACGAGCGTCTGCGTCTACAGTGTCGCGACGTCAAACATTCATTGCGTTTCCGTTGCGCCCGCTGACCCACTTTCCTGTCTGATGATGGCGGCGATGCATACATCTCTTTCTTTTTCCTTCTCTATATCTATCTCTCGCTTCTCTTTGGCCTGATGGGTTATCCCTAATTCGGAGACGCAATGGGATTTATCTGTACAGGACCGGAACCAACAAAATATTTCACTCAATATTAAACTTTTAGAATGAAATTATAGAGCGGTATCCCATGATACATGTAGGATTCATTATTTTGAATGAAAGCCGTTTTCACCATTCAGTTTATAGTGAAAAGCAAGTATAATAATGGTTTTTTCTAAAGACCCACACCTGTTAATCGACGCTACAGTTAATATTGAAAAACTTTAAACGATTTCGATAGATTTTTCAAGACATAATCTCGAATCTAAAGATCTATCATACGTATTTTTGGGACTTGTCTACCAATTTTACTTTTTTATTAGTTTAATTTTCTTCGTTGTCATTACAATGTATATATATAACAACTCTACAGGTCAAGAATGCCCAAGGCCTGATTGGCTATTTTTCTTCTTTTTCTTTCATGTTTTGCCACCTCTTCCCATCTGCAAATGTTCAACAGCTCTAGGTCCTTTTCTACTGCTTCTATCCACTTCTTTTTTGGTCTTCTCTTTTTCTTTTACATCCAGCTCCTCTTCTAAGTACTTCCTTTGTTGTTCTACTGTTTTCAAGTCTCTCTATGTTGTGCCCTAAGTTACTGCCAATAATGGAGGGCTTTCATATAAGCTCCTCATTTGTTCTTCTGATCCAGATATCTTCTACTTTTCTTCCCCCATATATTCTTCTGAGTATTTTTCTCTCCCATATATCATGTAACTTCTCTTCTTTTTTATTCATGATCCACAGCTCTGCTCCATATAAGTCTGTCGGTCTTATGATCGCTTGGTAGATTCATTTTTTGTTACTCTTGTATCAATTTCTTCTGACTCATCATTTCTGTTATTGATATTAATTCCTAGGTAGCTTATTTCGTTTGTATTCTCAATAGTGTTCTCTTTATTGTCTAAAATACTCTGGAAAGTCAGTCTTCTATCCAGTTGCTCATTAACTGCTGTCATTATCATGTATTTTGTTTTATGTTCATTTAACTGGAGACCTTTTTTCTCGCACTATTTCCCAGACGTTTTAAAACTTCGATTAGCTCCTTTCCAGACCTTGCTATTATCACTAAGTCGTCAGCATTGTCAGACATTGATGTTTATATGTTGTTCCTTTTGTGTGAATATTGCTATCTCTTAATATGTTTCCTAGTGTGAAGTTGAATAAAGTTGTCGATAATGTAATAAAAGAAAATAGACGATTCAATACAAATTATCACAACTTCTATAAAATCTGTTATAATAATGATTGGATAGTTATTTGATTATGTGGAGATACAGGCAAAGTTTACTTAAATTACTATTTGGCAGACCACCTGACAATTTAGTTAACGGTAATGAATAGACTGAAACACAATTTATTTTGTATTATAGGGCAATACGGTTTCAATACGTTATAATATTGTTTGTTTCATCAGAAAATCCACTATTACGAGAGAAAGGATAGTTTTTTGTAGACGATAATAGTATGTTATACACCAAGATGGTGAAGACTATTATTAATGACCGAGAACCAAAATTAATTCGCGAGGGGCTTCGCCCCGAACGGAATAAGGTTCAATAATTAATGCTTCTTCCTAAGCACGAATATTTTGCGAAATTACAACTCATACAAATTTGTCCTGTGGATTAATCAATTAAGAGTATTCTAGAACGTAATTAAATTTCAAGTTATTACAATAGCCAAAATCACATTTCCAAGTGACATTTACTGGTGTAGATAAGATAAGTTTTTCTGAACCCACAATTTTTTATTTTTTTGCATAATAATACCGCACGAAACGTATCAAATGATTAAATAAATCGTTTGTCGATGCGATACAAATGGTAATTATCCATAAAACTACAAATTAAAACATCAAATGACGTTTTCTGATTGTTAAAATAACAATACAAATGTAGAAATATCGTGATACGCAGCCTGAAACTCAAACGGCGCGCGCGGTATAGCTTTACCTTTTTCACCTGACTGACGGACGTTGTTCTACTGAACACATGACTGACGGATGTTTTGATGTTCAATACATAATGCTGAACCCTCAGACAAAATTTGAAGTTTTAGAAACGAATTGCACTTAATAATTATTTATCCTACGTCTATCCGGACTGACTGACCAACACAACTTTTATTTTATACAATAGAGAAGTTGTATAACAATTTTCAGCTTTTAGAAATTCATTTTGTTCACCCGTCAAATGATACACCTTTAATATCGCATCTGAGCCACCTGTTCTACGGCACGCTTGACTGACCGGAGCATGTTTGTGTACCCATCGGCTACAACGATTTAACAAAAAACCAGCCTTTAGAAATTGAAACAGTTTTTTTGGCTCTGGCTCTCCGGCTAATAGGTTAGAACACGCACGGCTTGCTAAATACATACGTTCTGAAATTGTAATATTAAAAAAAATATGATTTGTTTTTGAATTTATTAAAATTATGACGCGTACACTTGCTAAACACACAAAATGTGGAGATTATAATACGTATGACTTGGTTAGCACAATAATAAACAGAGGTTATAGTGCGTACTTGCTAAAAATACAAAAGCATTTATTATTATTATCTGTATATAATCTCTTTACAAAAAACCTGTATACACTCAACAAAAATAATCGTTGCGACACCACACTGTTCGATGCTAAATAGAAATAAAAATATCTGGCTTGCTTTCTATAAGAGAGAAAGATGCAGACAGAGAAACACGCGACGCCGCACAGCTTACAATAGCTTCCTATATCAAAAAGTGTCGTGACAACTTTTGGTAAGAATTTTATCCGTCTTCTCACACACACCCATGTAAAAATGTCTGGCAAAATTATTAGATATATGAATAAATCAATTACCTACCATAGATCTCACCATTTCTTGAATGATATTTCTTTAGTTGCACGTGATATGATGATAAAAATATTGTTTTCGTCTAATCCCAAACCATTTTAAATGTTTTGAATTAGAATAATATCGTTTTGTGAATAATAAAAAGTAAATATCACCAAACCTCATTTACTGAAGCAAGTTTTCAGAAATATTCCATTTCAATTGCACAGTATGATAGCCGTAAAGCCCATCTGGCAAAAAGTAGATAACACTGTTCAGCTATTCTCATCTCGAAAAACGTTCTTATCTGTAAGGGAAGTGTGGGGGGTCCAAGAGGTGCCATAAAGCAATGGAAAACAGAGGCGTACCCTGTCATTATAAAAAAGAATGTTTAGGAAAACGTAAAACCTCCACCCAACCAAAAAATTTTCAGAATATAATTTAAAATAAAAGTGGTGCAAACTAGAAGACCCATAGGAAGGCTAACCATAGCGAAGGTGATATTCGAACAAGGATTTGTTAAAGCAGCAGAGGAATCAAGGTGTTTAGACACAGATTTAATGGCAAAACAAGCAGAAAAGTATGTTTTCGCTAAAGTGCCTACATGTACAGAACATCTAAGACCAAGAAACTTGATCGAATTTGAAGATTCAGTGTTTACCATTTGCTCAAGGTAAGATTCAACCATTTTAATGAAATTTCAGGGATGCCTTAATATTCTAGGTAATTTATCAACATTTTGTGATCAACACGTACAGTCGAATGCCTTTGCGAAATCACAAAAAACCAAAGCTGTAAGAAGTTTATTATTAGGTGAAGCATATATTTCATTAAGAACAGAAAACATTGTATCATTGGTACACTTATTAGTTAGGAATTGTTCCTTAAATCATTGATTATACCAAGTATTTCTGGAGGAATTTCTAGCTCTAGAGATGCGATTGTTGTAATAGTTTTGTTTAATAGATTTGATAGTTATTGATATAATTGAGAATGTGAGGATTGTCTGTGTATTTTTTAATGTATATGGGCGATCTCACATTCTTAGATGAAGTAAGTGTTCCTTTAGTAGGAGTAGGTAGACCTAGTTAGTTTTGTTGTGGCCAAAAACATAAATCAACTCGAATATGAGATATTATTGTTGAGACAACTGAGAATAAATGCGCACGAAAATGTCCTCGGCTCGATTTTATTTTTCGACTGACTGATAAACTTTAAAAAGTCCCTTTAGGTATAGTTTGGCAAGTTTATCTGAAGCTACGGGGAATCGGTAAGAGGCGAGGAAACATCGGGCATATCTGTCATAAACGTACAAATGGCGTAATACAAAATACAAAGGTAACAATACCAACGCCACTGGATAAATCAATATCAGTCAATTGATGAAGTGAGAGGGAAGAACACACGCACGCGCTTGCCAATAAGAAGTCAGCTTTCGATAAAAATCACCAATTATGTAACTCGGAGGGTGTGGTAATTATGGTTTTCGTACAACGCTGCCAGAGCTTGAAGAAGTCCGTAACAAATTTGGGAAAGTGCTCATCTTTTAACATTCATAAATTGAAAAAATAATGTCAATAGAAAAAATCCAAGGAAACAAGCACATTAAAGAATTAACGTTTAATCACATTGTTAATATTTTTAATAATAAAAAGTCTCTTTTCTAATTATTATCACTACATACTTAGCACTTCGGGCTTTTTCTTAGTTAAACGTGGCAATATCAAGTGTTTTCGACTGCATTCCTTTCACGGCTTCAGATAAACTTTGGCGTGAAGTTAAATAAACATGACAATTAATTTTGACATTTGACAACCCAACTTTATCCGGTAAAATACAATCTTCTAATGCGACTGCAGGTGAAAAAAGTTCTTGTCTTCTTCGAGTATATTTTAGTAAATCCAAAAGTGCGCTAGTGAACAGAATATCCAGGGATAGATGGCGGTGTTTTAGGGGTGGTGGGCCATTTTCTGAGGTCATCGGTGTAAAATGCAAGCCGTCGTCGTCACATTTTCCCCCGTCTCCGTCGACATCGTAGTAAGCTTTGCACCAGACAAATTCATCGAAAATCGATTCGTGGACGACGTTCTGTCTTATACACTGGTTTTTCGACGGCTTCCTTTGCTGACGGAAACACGAGAAGTATAATAATTTGATGAATTTTTAATTTAATCTATACAAAGAACAACGTAAAAGGATGAATAATATACCGAGTGGTGTGGCTTTAGAAGGAATATTATTATTATATACCATTCCATTCGGTTGGGTTAAGACTGGATTTAAAATAACTAGAACCAATCGATAGAAAAGTGTATTTTGAATTGTTAAAACTACCAATTCATTAAAACTTTAATAAAGTCGTTTTAATTCAATGTCAAAGGTTTGGTCAGCTTTCAGACGTTAATTGTTTAATATAGAAGGAGCTAATTAAATCTGTAGGGCAATTTTTTTATTTATCATATGAATCTATATCCCAGACTTTGTATTGAGCAACAGCTACGTATTATGAATTCCGCTACCACAAAGTATAATTGGGCATCCCAAATCAAACAATTTTTTGGTGACGTTGAATCACTGCAGTTATGAAATCAATTAACTTATGGTCATCTAACTGCACAAAAAAAACTACTGTTTTCCAAATATTATACCTTCCTGCACCAAGCCGATATTGCTACATCGTCAGCTTACCCTTTCATGGCTCTATATAATGCTTTGACCACAACACGTGAACCAAGCGTAGTTATTTACTGTTGAAGTCTCCAATTCAGATCACTCGTACTTTGGCTCAATTCCGTACGGTTAATCAATTTAAAATGAAGTTCACATTAAACGGCATAACCTATAGTATAGATCCTACTTTAACATTTACTGTTTGTAACCTGGACGAGAAAGAAACTATTTTTCATATTTTGTTTGAGTGTCCGATATATACAGTTATGAAACAAAAAATATCCTGTCTGCAAAATTTTGAAACATTGGTAAATGCTCTACAAAATATAAACCCATCTGAGGAAAAAACTATATGCTGCTACCTTTGGAATATTCTCAAATTGAGGTCATTTATACTCGATGAATAATGTATTTATTTTATTTTGTTTTTATTTTTCATTACAAACTGTCTTGTATATTATCACACACTAACCTTGCTGTAAACATTGTTTTCTATAAGCAATAAAGTTATTATTATTATTAGATATTATTATTATTATTATATTAAAATTCCATGATTTTATATTTGTTTGAATAAAACTAATGCCTTCTCAAATGCTCAAACTGTCTTCCATCAGTCTCAATGCATTGCTGGAGCCCTCTTGCGGGTACACATTACAACAGCAGCTTGAATTTCTGCTCTTGACAGGCTACGAATGTCCTCTGATATTCGTATATTTATGCCGTCTGTCATTTTTGGTGGAATTTGGTAAACAAATCTTTTAACGTACCCCATAGCTAGAAGTCCAAATAGGCTAAGTCTGGGTATTGGGGTGGTTTAGGAAATAGACTACCTACCTTGTCCAATCTACCTCTGGTGATATATCCGATCTAAATGTTCTCGCACATTTATTGAACCATTAAAGTCTTGTTTCATTTGCTAGAGAATTTGATATGTTCTTATAAGTATTCATATTACATTATCAACTTTCAAAAGTGATACTTCCAATATTGGCGGAGGCATTAGCACAGCCACCAAAATTTGAATTTAGGCGTACCTACCAAAACCACTATTCCAAAAATTAACTTTTTATAATTATAATAGTTATAAAACTTTTCACTTTTATACACAAATAATGTTTTTGGATATCCAAAATATAATTTGTTCATTCCAATACAACCTTTTTATCTTTTTGTAGCTGTTGAGAGTCGAGTTTACCACCTTTAATTGTTTCGGTCATTTCCTAAATCTACAGCAGAGGGAGTATCTCTGTATCTGTAGAGTATGGAGGGCTCTCGCATAGGACATGACTGAGACGGGGTGAAAAGTCCCATGTCCCCACGTCCCACTGTCCGCGGATATTGCTCATGAGCCACATATTATGCTCTTTTTGTTTTGCTTTGATTTGCAGGTGAGCATTCCATGTTAGCTTCCTGTCGAGTAATACCAAGGTATTTCACCTCTTCAGTGAAGTTTAATTTGCTTTTAGAGATTTCGGGAGGTTTTAAGCCAAATAATCTCCTTTTCCTGCTGAAAAGAACCATTTCAGTATTCTTTGATTGATAGACTGTAAGTTTATTCCATGTTCCTATTAATTTGAGTCCATCCTGTGCTCTATCGCACTGTCGTGGGTGATATCAAAGTATTTCACCTCTTCAGAGAAGTTTTATTTGTCTTTAAAGATTTCGAGGGGTTTAAGCCCAATAATCTTCTTTTCCTGCTGAAAAGGACCATTTCAGTCATCTTGGGATTCATAGACAGTAAGTTTACACCATATTTCTATCATTTTGAATCCATCCTGTGCTCTATCGCACTGCTGAGGGTAATAGCAAGGTATTTCACCTCTTCTTCAGAGAAGTTTAATTTGCTTTTGAAGATTTTGGAGGGCTGTAAGCCCAATAATCTTCCTTTCCTGCTGAGAAGGACCATTTCAGTTTTCTTGGGATTGATAGACAGTAAGTCTACACCATGTTTCTATTAATTGGAGTCCATCCTGTGCTCTATCACATAGTGTGTTTCCATTATCTTTCTATTTTCGACCTCCAGGATTTTTAACTAGTCTGTCTGCTTTCAGCTCCTGGCTTTTTGAGGGAGAAACAGATCTTTCTCATATTTTACAGCCTGTAGAATCTCCAACTTAAGCCAAGCTGCTGATAGTTAACTCTACAGCTCCACCCAAATTTCTTTATGTGGTTAGATAAGAAGCCAACTTCGGTGGAAAGTAGTTAACTGACTTTTGGCTCTCCAAAAAATATTTGTCTACTAGGGCTTTATCAACGTTTTCTCAATCATACCTACTAAGAACAGGTTTAAAAAACCCACTCTGGTAAAAAGGCAAGTGGCTTTAGAGCCTTTCTCTTGTTAACGTTATTTGATTCTTTATGCTTTAATTTCTTTCTTGTTAATTCTTTGGATAAAAATAGGACTTTGAATAATCTCTGGTGAATCAAACTACATTTTCTTCTCCACCGTAACATCTGATTTTCTACTGACACTGGGAGTATCGTTTGGTGAATTCTTGAAAAATAAATATTCCTTTCCGGTATGAAGCAGTCGTTGTGTTTTTGACGGTATTTTCTTAGATAACACTTTAACTAAACGAATTTTCGTGCTATTTACAAATTAACAGAGAACCATTAATTTTTTTCATTGAATCCGATATGTATTTTCGAATTGGCGATTGAACTTGTTAGTCTAGAGAACACATGCTAGTTTACATAGCGTGTCTGTGCATAGAGAAATGAATGAGCAAAAAAGCATCCATCCAATATCCAATCTGTTAAAAATTACCCTCCTTAAAGGCTTGCAGTGTTCACGAAAATTGCAGAGTTTCGAGATACCGTCTGTATACTAAAACAAAACTTCCTTCTGTCAGGATTCCCATGATTCCCTTAACGTTTTACTCTATCTTCGAAGGAGCTAATTAACTCTACGTAATAGACGATGAGGATAGACCTTCAGGAAGATTTTCATTCTACGAAAAGTAAATTGTTAGTATAGGTATTTCAAGCAACTTATGAAATTAATTAATACATATTAAGTCAGCACACATTTTAACATATTTTTTTTTCTTTGGTTATAAGCGCATTTCAAAAGTTTATAAAAAAATTATATTGACGCCCTTACGGTATTCCACTATCTCCACTTGGTCTTGTACTTTCTGCAACACCTTCCACTGGCTGGAGTATCAATTGCCACAGAAGAATTAACCAGGAAAGGAATTTCTGGCAAAAACATAACAATCTGCACAGTACAGTAGAAAAGCCCTATTA
Source organism: Galerucella pusilla (assembly GCA_910591695.1). Classification (NCBI taxonomy): domain Eukaryota; kingdom Metazoa; phylum Arthropoda; class Insecta; order Coleoptera; family Chrysomelidae; genus Galerucella; species Galerucella pusilla. The sequence continues at coordinate 10,081 of CAJUYI010002236.1, forward strand.
GCCCTGAACAGACAACGTATTATATCGGGGCCAGTACTAGAGTGTCACCAAAATTTAGCTAACGCCTCGGTAGATAACAATATTATCCTGAGGTGGGTTAAAGGGCACGACAGTAGTAAAGGTAATTGCATTGCCGATTCTTTAGCCAGGGAATTAGCTGGACACCTCTATGTAGGATGTGTGAACAGGAAGATGAAACTATCAGGCATGTCTTATGTGAGTGTCCGGATCTATCGTCAATAAGAGAGTGTGTGTTCGATGAATCTTGGCCTACACCTGCCAATATAAAGGAGATGACTCTTGTGACCTGTCCACCTTCCTGGGAAGGACAGGATGGACGATGACCTAGGAGGACAACTCCTCGGGAGTATGTACAATGGGTCAGATGTGGCCTAAGTGCTGTGAGCCTACACTCACCCTCCTCACTTTACAGATACAAGTACAGAACACTTTCCACCAATTTAGTAGCGTCAGATTGAGAATCACTTCCATGGCCGCCACTAGGCATGTTCTCATTGCTCCTGTAATGCATATACATAGGCTAGTCTTTAAATTTTGGAGAGATTTTTCTCTCGTCGTCAACAGGCTAGTTCTACTACTCCACGCAATGACTAAATAAGTGATGATTGATCCCACTATGGTTATCGCTAGTATAAGATATACAGGACAATGTGATGATAACTATAACGATATTGTCTAAGAATAAACAAAATGACTGTTTTTAACAAAGCGGCAACAAGTCACAAAAATGAAGTCAGAGACTTGAATCTTAAACTTTACAACTCTCTCTTATTTCTCCTGCTTTGCCCAGATTAATAAAATCACACCCGTTTCGTGTAAATATTAAAGACAAAGAGAACTAAATTCTTCCTTTCCTTCCATATTAATTGGGACATTTCTCTCCTTTAATCAGCTAAGCCCTCAGAACTATTACGTTTCATATTCCTTTAAAAAATTCAGTGCAGAGATTGTTCAGTGGACGAAATTTGCAGCAAAATCTGTAAATGTCTGGGTATCAAAATTATGGATTTTTTGGGTTTGTAAGAATCGAAGTTTCGTTTATAAAAAGCAATTATGTGACTAAACCTACTTATGTTAACAATTTTTAAAATAAACAACGTACTTCGTAACATTGAGTAAAAAGTCCAAAAACTTTTTGATTCTACTTTAAAAATAGGCTGAAAGTACTTTTCCCATGAATATTTTCGCCAGTCAATCTTGAACAAAATTGTAGTAGATGAAGTTTGTGTTGAGTGCGTCTATTAGAACTCGATTTATTTGGAATTGTTAAATTTCTGAACTTTGAGAACTTCAAGGAGTATAGTGGACACTCCCTTAGAAGAACGTCGGCTACTTTATTAGCGAATACTAGAGTTGATGACTTAGCTCTCAAGCGACATAACGGGTGGAAATCTGCAACTATTGCGGAAAGTTATGTAGCGGAGAGCGTTAACAATAAAAAGGAAGCTGCAAATAAAATTTTATACAATATAACGAGGCCAGCAGTCTCCTACAGTACTTCAAGAGTAAAATAAAACTTGGTTAGAGATGGAGAAATTATGGATATTTCGTACAAATTGAGAAAAAACGAGAAAAGATTTATCCAAATATTTCAAATACCTAATTGGAATATTGATATTCATTTAAATGAATTAGATACACCCAAGGGTGGTGAGTTGACTTACAGCCCGTCGTCAAGGGCAATCGATATATTTTTGGTATAATTGCTACTTACATCCTTCAAAATAATGTCAAAATGTGTTTACAATATACAGGAAGGAGAAAAAATGTTTTTTGCAATTCACTTACGAAATGTCATCATTTTGACATTCATCTTAGTTGCAAAACGTGGTTCATTTTGTCACTCAGTGATAGAATGAGATTTCATTTTGTCACTCGCAGGGACAACAAATCCATTTATTTTTACTAAGAATACCTAGTTTTATTATAAAATTAATTAGACAACTACATATTATGATATTTTAATTGAGAAATCACTGTAATTTATTATAAATATTAAACGTACAGTTTTGAAACGTATTGCCACGGAATACTGCTGCCTTTTGTTCATTACTTGTAGACATACATGAAACCCCAGATGATACATCATTGTTAAAAAACTCAGCCACGTTTGAATTCATTGTTATGCTTGTCGATGTACTTTGTTTCGAAACTGCGATATTGTCGATATTTGTCAATGTACTTTGCCCAAGTATCTTCACAGCTGCTTTTCTTTTATTATTGATAGATTCGTCAATATAATTGAGTTAACTGTATAAACCCTCACTTCGTGGAATCTACTCATCATATGGTTTTAAATTAAACTAACAGTTTTTAAATGACTCCACAATATATTTGTAAAAATCTGTAAATTGCAAGTAAATTGACAATTGTTTCGATGATGATATTTATATCGAAACAATTGTCAATTTACTTGCAATTTACAGATTTTTACAAATATATTGTGGAGTCATTTAAAAAAC
>CAJUYI010002236.1:18236-34546 GCA_910591695.1 Galerucella pusilla
ATCAAGATCGCTATCTGACTGTGTACACCCGTAGAGAACTGATAACCTAGAAGTGGACAATCAAAATCGCTATCTGCCTGTGTAAAACCGTAGAGAACTGGAAACCTAGAAATGGACGATCAAGATCGATATCTGACTGTTTACACCCGTAGAGATCTGAAAACCTGGAAGTGGACGATGAAGATCGCTATCTGACTGTGTACACTCGTAGGAAACTGGTGGTGGAGAACTATCGATGGCACTATAATAGTATATTATGTAACGTGTGTGGTAAGAAGCATTTTACGCACGAATGGAAAAGTTACGCACGATACCGCGTAGCGGCGAGTGCGTAATTCCGTGAGTGCGTAAAATGCTTTACAACACGAGTTACGTACTATACTTTACCTACGACCTACTTGTACTTGTATTTTTTATAAGAAGCATAAGAAATAACAGTTACATAATTAGAGGTGCTTGGTAAACTCCATCTCTATTACTCTATTACCAATGAAAGAAGCACATTAAAGAACTAACGTTTAATCATTATTAATATATTGTTGATAATCGAAAGTCCATTTTTCAATTATAATCAATACATATACTTAGCCCTTTGGGCTTTTCATTGTTGAACATGGCCGTATTAAATGTTTTCAAATAGTAAATTTTGGATAAAATGGTGACGTCTATTGACAGTTGCTAAGATGTTGCTAGGGAAGCCGTGCGATGTACTTTACAGCTGTGCGATTTTTTTACAGAGCGTAATAGACGTCATTACAATGATACCGACTGTGTGTTATTGACTGATTACAGGGGGGGTCGTAGGTAAACAGTATTAACTATCGAGACGCTATCGATAGTTGCGCCTTATGTCTAATAGTGACAAATGACAATATTGACACTTTTAAATTGACATTCGACGTTTACATATTTGTGTTTTTTGTCTCATTCTTTATTGTATGGCTCTGCAAAAAAAAGCAGGAGTATGGGTTGCGTGCAGTGACTGTACTGCTCTGAATAAGAGGCACCTACCTTCACAGCGTAGCCACTTGTTCAGATTTCTGAAAGGCAATTTATTTATAACTTTCACTATGATGTTTTTCTTTTTTTGTTGATGGAATTGTAAACTTCACTTGTGTATCAACAGACACTTCTGTAAATATACGCGAATAAATATATTTAGTTGGTTGCTAGTCGGAATAGATAAATGAATGGCAATGTTAAAACCAAGGTCAAAAGTGCGAGAGAGTTAAAAATAATACTGATAATGTGCAACGTGGTCGCGTTTAACTATTTGGAAAAAAAACTAATTTTTATTCATTTAAACTATCAACTAACGAAGATTTGAAAAAAGTATAATATATTATTGCGAATTAAAGTGTATTATTGTTGATAGTCAACGGTACATACCGGAAGGACATAAAGATTGGCTTATAAAATTATCCTACAGATTAATGTTCTATTATCAATTATTGCCAAAATTGTTTCAATAATAATTGATTTACTTGCAGGTACACCGAATAATAAAAATTTAAGAAAGCATAATTTTCTGACAGACTGCTTGAGCAATCCAATCCTTGAAGATTGCCACGGATTTCATGTAAATATGGAAAGCTTTTTATTTGTACACAAACTCATTATTTTATGCCTCACCTACGAAGTACAGGCGAATAAAAAAGAAGAACTGTCATATTGACTTGTTTCTGGAAACATCACAAAGTTTTATTTTGTAACGTCATCGTTTTTCTCGTAAATAAACCATAGAGGGCGTTATGTAATACCTAGCTCTATTTATGATTTTTTCTGAGAAGTCCCATATGAAATGGTATAACTTTAACCAGTGCTGGGACTCTGCAAACTATAGAATTCTACCGGTCCCTTTCTACAGTAGATAACTATCTAACTAAAAATCTCACTCTGTCTACAACTCTTCTTTTATTTCTGATACTACCAACGGTTTTAACATTCCATAGTTCTCATTATGGCTATGCTAAATTTTTTGTTATAATTAAATTTTTCGATGTGGGTAACCCTATATTATTTTTTTCTACTCCTATACTATAAGTTGTTAATTGAATGCCAATTTTCAGTTTCATAATGATACTCATTATAACACTGGTTTTCATTATAAAACTGGAGAATTGACCAATAGAAATCTAGATTTTCAATTACCCATGTAGGCAGACCCAATATTTTCTATAGAATGTTTGACAGTGTTTTATGGCAGTTTAAATCTTTTGCGTCAGTTTTTAAAAGAAATGTCAAGCACCAGACCAAAAATACTTAATGACCAAGGTAAATACATATTTAAATGTATTACTAAATTTGTGTACTTAACAGTAACATACCTATATAGATATACTTTATGCTATTAGTTTTCGATCTGTACATGCCGGGTTCGAGTGCCAGGTAGTACATTTTTTTATATATTTTTTTAAATCAAATTTATTCGTAGAAAAAATAGTGTATGCAACTCGCATTAACCATCATTACATGATCGTTGCATAATATACTATTATGTTTCTTGCGTCAAAGCAGTTTGCGACTTGTTTTGGTATTTTTATTGTGTCTTTTGTGTCAAATGTCATAAATTTCTAAATATAACCTATAACATTATAGATATCTCGTAATCGTAGAAAACGACATGTCTTCATATATTATAGAAAACGATAACTCTCACTTTTGTCGACAAGTCGTTTAGAATAGAGTCAATAGTAGAATAGAGTACACGCATATTTCATATTTTGCTTGGATATTAATCTATAATAGTAAATATGATATCAAAAATTACTAATAATAGGAAATAAACCAGTTTCCATTGGAAATTACTCCCAAATTTTAAAATAAAATTCAAATTTCAATGCACTTTCCGACCACAACCCGAGGATTTTCGAACGCTACCGGTGATACGTGTGAAGTCATATGTCTTGTGTTTACTTATGTCAATATGGCCGGTATTGCATTAGGTTATGTGTAGTTGTCTGTCTATATTGTATTTTAATCAACTATTAATTGCTTCATCGACGTAAAAATATAATTTATATGTTTGTTTGAGTGTGTTTTTTTTATTTCTAATAGTCAACGTAAAGTGGAAAGTGGACATAAATATTCGATATTTCTGAGGATATTTTAAAATTTTTGGAAAAATATATTTTATTTAGGTACTAGTTCAGTGTTCAGTGACGATTCTTTCATATTTTGTGAGTAAAGATATGGCTAGCGAAGGTTTTGTAAAAGCACAAACTGATAGGTAACTTGCCCAAAGTAGACTCATTTACGCTGCTTGAATTTATGAAGTCAAACAGGTGCTTTAATGCAGAGGAAATAAGAGAAGTTAAAGCATTATCGTTAGTACGATTTAAACTATGTTTTATTTATATAATATATACCAACCATATTTCGATGTGTGATCGTAAGAAAATGATGTTTTTATGGTTGATTCCTAGACATATAGGTACATAACCTCAAACTATTTAAGAATAAAAATTACCAGCATAGAAGTAGGTACCTACATTAAAATGGTCTTCACAAACAAAGGTAATGCCCTTCTCTTAAGTGTATTTGCTTGAGCCACCAGGTAAAGTAACAAATATTTTATCTGGAGTTTTAATAGACGTTGATTTACACACTGGAACAATGCAATAGCAATAGCAAAATTTATGCTTGTAACCTATTCTATAGTATGCAGTGTCCCAGCACTGCTTACAAAAAGGCAAATAAAACGACTTATTAACCTGTCAACCGCGTTCTTTGGTGAGTTTTGGTGATTGAGTCTAATTTTTGAAGATTAATTAACTCAAAAAGCTACTCGATTATGGGATTATGTTACGCATGCAATTTTACTAAATATAATAAAATCTTGTATTGATCAACGTAACCGGTATCCGTTTTTACATTATGAAACACGAAAATGTTAAATAATGCAGAAACCGCAACTCGCATCATCTGCAAAAATAATGTCCAATCTGCAGTAAAAAATGAATATAAAACAGGGGCGGGTTGTGCAGAGATCGATTTAAATGTGTTAGGGAATTATTTAAGATAGAATAATGGCCAAGATTATGTAAAAGTTCGTTGGCAATGGAAAAAAAAGATCTAATTTTAGTAATTTCTAGATTAATACCCCTATTTTTAGATAGGTACCGCTTTTTCTTAACTGTTCTTGCAAAATTGTAAGCTCTATAAGTTCATTTAAAAACCAGGAGGAGTAATTTGAAAAGCCTTACTTACACCACTAAATGTTACCAGATTAGTTACTAAAGGGTATGTTCCGAAAACGTAGTCAACAGTCGTGTTCCAAATATATTAAATATTCCTTGATAGCAAAGACATTAGTCATAAGTCGATTTCTCCTCTGATCTGCAGTATATTTTTCAGATGTATCTACGCATCAAACAAAATGTAAGACTTTTTCCTGTTTCGTTTCTTATTCAAACATAAGAAGATTCAGATTCAAATCGACAACAAACAAATTATGGTCATTGTTAATGGTGGAGAATTATAGATAGTCAAGTTACTTTAATTATATTTATTACAATTAAATTGAAAAGAATATGACAATTGATAATATGTTCTGGCAATAACAATACTACAAAATTAATAGCATTGTAGAGTAATATGCAGTATTAATTTAAACATTCCCAACAGTTATCTTTATGTTGCCGGATTAAGTGTAATAAACCACTTTTCAAATACTTCTGAGATACCTGCTTCCTTCTTTTTAACTTCAAAACCCATTCTTTTCTATATTGTTTTATATCTTCCATGGCATGTTCTTCCGATGAACTTTGACGATTTCTTCCCAAATATGTATATAACAAATAAATAGTACCTACCTACATTTGACTCGTCAAAAGGTGACACAGATAAATTTAATTTGTTTCAAGAAAGTCTGAACGTTTCTTCGAAGCTTGCAAATTTTTGTCCAGCACAGATAACATTTTTGTTCTTCGAACGACATTTTTTATTCACTCATCACAATTTTTCAAAAGTCCCGGTATTTCACCAATATTTTCTGCACTATATAATGTTCCTCTACTTCAGTATTCCCTTAATACTCGCTAAGCCGACTTTACTACTTTTAAAAAAATGTAAAGTAATAATGTACTATTTATTTATCTGTCAGAACTATCAAAAATGAAAACTATCAGCTGATGTCAATATTAAAAAGTGTTGTATGAAACTGGGCTGAATCTGACCAATCAGAGGTCTACAGAATTACCAACTTAAATTCAAATCACTCCTCCTGGTTTTTAAATGAAGTATAGAGTATAAGATCAAGACCGATTTTGCTCATCGCTATAGATTTGACGGTGTATTCTGCCTGAATCACAGAAGAAACTTTTCCGAATAGCTATAGACCATTTCCAGAAAGACGTCCGACTGTTCTGGTTCTTCAATACTGATTTAAAACACTTCACTTTTACTGAAATGCTCACTTTTATCCTATTAGCCAGACATTTTCGTTTTAGTGGTAAATTATAATTTTTGTACCTTGGCTGTGAAAATGAAGAATGTAGGTATTAAAATACAATGAATTTGAACGGTATTGAGGGACACAATCAGACAATGCAGTGCATTCAAGGAACGAGATGATATCCGCATAGTCGAAAGTCCGAGACTCTATAAACTCGAACGAAAAAGAAGAAGAAGAATAAGAAAAATAAAAATGAGATTGCATTTCATGGTTGAGCGATGCGGTGGTTCACATCGAGGGACGCTAATTACGAGTCTCGCGATATTGCGAATCGCGCTGAAGGATATAAAAGGATACGGATGCACGTTAACGTTTTAAAACGATAAAACGTTGGCCTCGACTCTCTCGCTAAAGCAAAAGTCAACTTGTCACGCTCTGCACGCCCGAGATACACACGTTTCTTCCTGTTCCAAGCTGTAATCAGAGCTAGTCTGGCCCTTATTGAAATTTTTAAAACCTCCATTTCATTTCACCGTTAAATAAATATATTTGAAATAATTTAATTAGAAATACCAAGAAATATATGTGTTGAATACACTTTTTGTGTACCTATACCAATTTATTTGACTTTGAATATACCAATAAAAAATATATCTAATTCTTTCCTTAAATATGGTTAAAACTCAATCATACCTACAACAGACTATAGAGAAATAAAAATTGTAATTTAATAAAATCTAGCCACGAAATTTCCAGTTGAATTCTATTATGTTTTGTGGTCTAACTTAATGTTTCAATGTGTTGAAGAAATATTTTGAATATTTTTAACGGAAGACATCTTGTGGTTGCGGCGACCGTTGTCCACCTATAGATTTATTTAGGAACTAATAGAAGCTTAAATGGAAACTGTAACTTAGGGCTTGGACAGCTGTGCCTAAGCTTACAGCAACGGTATATTTCTTCTCTTTTTTTAGGGACTCGTCCAAATAAAAGTATAAATTGTATTTATTCAATTTATACTTTTATTTTTCTGGAAGAAATATACCGTTGCCGTAATCTTAGGTACACCTGTCCAAAAGTAGGTATAGTTAGTAAGACTGCAACTTTCGTTCTGTTCACAGCAACTGCATTGCTTATTTCTTTGTTTCGTTTATAATTTAATTCACCCAAATTTGCTTCATTTCAATAGCTTTGTTCGCGGGTCTGATTACGAACTAATTCAGGGACTGATCGCATGCGCATTTTCAAAAATGTCGTTCGCGGTTTGCCCAGTTCTGAATTTTTAGTAATAGTTCTGTGTTCGCGGGTCACAGTGATTCAGTAAATTATTGATTCGTAATCAGTCCTAGCAGTTCTCTGATTTTGGTAAGGACTGAAAGTTCAGTTCGGCCGCTCATGCGCAAATGATCGTTATGTTAGTTGTTTCATTCATATGGTTTTATTTTAGTACATTTTATCTTATTTTAGTTGTTTCACTTGTTTATTGCATAGACCACGTTTATTGTTAGCTTTGTTGTGTTTGTTGTTAAAATAACAATAAATTACACATATATTCAATTATTTACCTCTTTCTGCTTCGCACATTTTGAATAAATATTTTCTTTAAAAATTAAAATCTGTATACAACACAAAGAAAAGGACGAAGGGAATCACAGTGAAGGGAATGGCGAAAAAAGTCACAGTTAGCTGTCAGAAGTGTGGTGTTTTGTTTTCTTCAAGTCCTGAAAGGTAATCACACAGGGTGATCTGTGGTTTTCTAAGACCTAAGATCGTTCGCGGTATACTTGGAACTATTTGCTGGTTCGGAACTAAGCATGCGCTCTAGACAATGTACAGTTAATTCCAGACTGATTCGGAATCGGTTCGGATTGTGACCCGCGAACATAGCTAATATATTCACTTATTACTCTGGAAGTTGGTAAATTTATTTATCCAACACAATGGAAATCTTTATACTAATAAATAAGTTCAATTATCGAATAAATCTATTTTTAACACCAATTTCATTAGATATTTCCGTAAAAAATCCCATGTAAAGGGAGTGCAATTATCGCAAAATTAAAGCAATTATAACTTGATGTTTATCAAAATCAATAAGAATTTTCAAATTAAGCAATTAATATTCGTTCTAGACAATCAAAACATTATTATAGTGAGAATTATTATACTTTCATTATTCTAGCGAGAACTATTCCAAGTACATAGTTTTTATTTACTGACATCCACATGAAGACGTATTTTCTTCATTTAAGTGATTTTGATTGTAACGTCAAAAAATAATGAATTCCTCACGTAGTGACCAAACATCCTCTAAACATAAAAATGATTCAGTTGGGAGTATGAGCGCGAGAAGAGAATAGCAAAGAAGTGAACAATAAGTGAAGCCTGGCGAAAAGTCTTTGATGTTGGAGGGACAAAAATGAATAGCCTTGAAACATTTAAAAAAACACAAGTGGTACTGACATTAAAGAAGTTAACTTATTAAATTAAGTATTATTGTTGAAATAACTAGTCATAGAGGTCAAGTTGGGTCCAAAGTTTGGTGAGGTCTATTTTTTTACAAAAGAAATAAATTAGAAGCCTGTGTGTTTGAGCATGTAGTGGAATAGTATAAATATTATTATTGATCGAGAAAAAGTACCTATTTGATTGAGAAGTGTTTTTATTCTACAAATAGTTTTTAGAATTCATGTATATAATGGAGCCCGCTAAATTCCTTGCTGGGGTCCCCGGATTTGAAGTTACGCTACTGCTGTATAGAAGAGGGATATTTACAGTTAAAGCCTGCAGATATCCTATATTTCCTCCGGGAAATAGTACTAAAGTAGCTACTAGTCTACTGATCTTTTAGGTCTCAGTGAATGTCACCCCAATATATATAGGTACAAGGTACAACATTGGTACACCTCTAGGTATATTAAACTAAATTCAAAAGAAGACAAGACCTTACAAATTTTGGTCAAAACTATCAACTTGGTAGGTATAGTAATTTTTTTCTTATTTTCAAAACAATTTATTTGTTTATTCAATTCCAATGTTCTGCTACCGTCTACTGCAATGTAAACCGAAATTAACAATTCAAAAAGCATACTTCGTCCTATCCGTTCATCCCCTATAATTGCCCCCTTAATGCGTATAACCCCGCACAAATTACAAGCCCACGATACCCCATATATATATACACAAGATCAAAACAATAAGAAATAAGTATCCAACAGAGGAAAACCACGTTGAGAGGATCCAAGGGTTGATGCCACCCCTTATGTAGGGCAGCAAGAAAACTCCGCCCACTGATTAATTTCATTGGTTCTCGCCGGATAGGGACACGCCTGTGCGTAGGTGACTTTCGAGGCAAAAGAGGGTTGGTGGGGCAATGGGCAATCGGGTCGACTTACGACCCTTTGTTTCAAACTTGGGAAACAATTTTATAAAGGGTGCTAAATAAAATATTCTCCATTTAGGGGGCTTGTCTTAGGGAGGTGGGAGTCGTGTTTTAATAAATTTTTGATAATTGTATACGGGTTGTGCTAAAAGAAAGTAAGAAATGTGGGTCATATAAATTTATAGGAATGAGAGAAATATTTTAGGTACTTCTAACAACAAGTAAATATCAATATCCAATACTGCAAGCGCCAAAAGTGATGGCGAGAGATCGCGCAGGTATAGACTCTCCCAACTAAATTACTATTGGACTAGTTTAAGCCCCTTACCGGTCAGTGTCGTACAAAAATTATTCAGACAATGCCAAACGCCAAAAGAATTGGAGGATAATCAATGATACGCCTCTGTACAGAGCTTTCATATGTCTTTCAAGAGCTGTAGTGGGAGATACAATTAAAAATGAGTTTGTGCGCATGGGGACGGGGTCGCCATCACGTTTGGCACTGGCAGTATTACCATACAACAATAATCCATGTGAGAACTGATTTTAAGTTCTAGTTCGAAATAAACTTTTAGGCGATTTCAACTGGAAGCAAAGATCTGTGGTGGAGATGGAACTAACTCAATTTGTACAAATCAAATAATTTATAAGTGATTGCATACATTAATAAAATATACTTACATAGGTACAGTGAAGTTAATCAACAATTATATTAAACGTAGGATTGAAAATTTAAATTTTAAAATCTCTGACATAACAAAAACATCCTAAAAACTATTTGCAGAATAGAAACCAAAAAACCCTTCTCAATCAAATACTTTTCCACCATATGCTTAAACACACTGGCTTCTATTTTCTTTTATCTTGTTAACTTGCTTAAAAAATAGACCCCATAAAACTCTTGGTCCATCTTGAGTTATCTTCTTGAATGTAAGTTCCTACCACTTGTGGAGGAAAGGAATTTCTTGTTGTTGTGTATTCTTTGCTATGCTCTCGCGCTCATACTCCCGGATGAATCATTTTTGTGTTTAGAGGATGTTTGGCTACTACCTCTGACTGATGAAATATAAGTTTGTAATTGTTACCTAATAACATATTCAAAAATATGACTCGTACATTATAGGATATGCATTGGTATAAAAGTATACCGAGATATTTAATGAACAACAGCTTTTACTTTTATTTAAAACGCTAAAAATACTAAAATAGCAACATTATATAATCAGGAACAAAAAGCCAAGATTTTCATTTTTGTTTGTGCCGAATGAAGCTTATTACTTAAGAGATTGGAAAACTGCTTTTTGAACAACCGTAAAATTGGAATATATAACAATGCCTATAGAATTTTGTATGACAGAAACATGTACTGAACCTGCTTTGGAATAATTGTACCAATTTTTGTTTGTTTTCTCGGACTACTTTCTTTATGGTCCCGAATTCTGGTTCAGGTCCAACATAAATTGTTGTTGTACCTACTGTCGCGAGTTCTCTCTCAGAAATATCGTTATATCCTGGCACATCTGGCATATAATCTGTTTTCTGTTTCTCAGGTTTTTTTTGTGTATTCTGGAAGCCGTTCTGATGCCGATGGTACTGCAGCCTATTGGCTTATTGTACTTCATTCCCACATTTAGTCCACCCATCCAGTTATCCCCGTACCTTCGAGTAGACGATATAGGTCTATTGGATGTGTGCCATATACTTCAGGTGGCACATTGGCTTCTACGAAGATTGTTTGTCTCCTCGAATCCAGTGCCTCACAGTCAGATAAGATATGGGTTACGGTCCCGGTCTCCATGCCACAAAGTCTGCTGCTGAGGTCCCCGTTATATAACCCTATTTTATGCAGGTGATCTTTTACCGGGGTATGACCCGTTAGGTAACCTGTAATGATTCTTAGTTTATTCCTACTGATATTTAGTAGTTTTACCAATGTGTCACCTATGAAGGTTTTACTGTGTACCTGCTTTGGAGTGTTCCTCCACTGGAGTTTATGTTGGCTTTGTACCCATTTTTGTATTTGCCCTCGAACTACCTTCTTTGTGGTCCCAAGAGATGGTTCTGTTCCAACATATGCTGTTGCTGAACCTATTCTCGCGAGTTCATCAGCTTGTTCATTTCCAGAAATACCGTTATGTCCCGTCACCCACACTAATCTTACATTAATGTGTTCTGCTAGTTCATTTAGTTCTTTCTGGCATTCTTCTACCAGTCTGGATGTTACCTTGCAGCTGTTTAAAGCTGCAAGGGCTGCCTGGCTGTCAGTTAGTATGTTTATCCTATGAGTGTCAGTCCTATATTTGTTAATTCTGACACATTCTAAGATAGCATAAATCTCTGCCTGAAATACAGAGGTATGTTCTTCTAGTGAGAAGGAGCATCTTGTGTTTCTAATTTCACTATACACCCCTGCTCCTGTCCCTTCCCAGTCTGTGGCCCGTCTGTGTACCAGGTCTCTCCTCGGGTAAACTTCAGTATGCTTGGATCTTGCCAGTCCTTTCTGTGAGGTATTTCTACCTCATATTTTGGAATGGGGAGAAGTCTAGTGGCCATATAGTCTGTTTTCATATCTAAAATGGTTCCACTTATGATGTCCTTAATGGGTATGTGTCTTGATCTAACTATTTTTTTACCCAGGTTGCTTTAATGCCTTAAAAGTCTCATCCTTGCTTCCCCCATTATCATGAGGTGTAATTGAGGAAGGCCAAATAAGGCTTCTAGTGCTGCCGTTGGCGTGCTTCTTATGCACCTGTTGCTCAGGTTGCTCTGCAGCCTAAATAATCTCATCCTCACATATTCCATTATCACGGGTTGTAGTGGGTGAAGACTATAGTGCTTATAGACAGATTTTGTAAATGGTTCGTCCAGTACCCGCGCTATTTCTTGTTTCACAGTGTTGAGCCTCAGTTCGTACAGAATATATTTATTTTTGATGCATATTGGAATGCTGAAAATAAATCTAATAGTTTTATAGTCCCATACCTCTCCAGGATTTCTATGTTGCTACTTGCTCTATTCCCTAATGTCCAAACAACTATTCTACTTTCATTGGTTAACTGAGACTTTTCACCAACCAGCGAATAAATTGATTGATGTTTTGCATTAACAGTTTTCCTGTTTCTCCAGATATGTTTCTGCCAGGCCAGCCAGCCTTGAGCCTCCTATTCTGATACATGCCAGTACTAGCGGCTACTTTATATAATAGAAGTTACAAAAATAACTGTTTCTATTCCCTATTTGTAGTGAGTAGGTACTACTCAACAATTGAGAATAAATAGTATATTGTGTCACACAGAAAATGAGCTTTAGCAGCCCGAAAATATCAGGAGTATTCAGGAGCGATAATTAGGGGCTGCTAAAGCATTTCCTTGCATGTGTGAAACACGACTGTTTTTCGCCTACCGAATATCTATATAAAAAATATGAAAATATTACAAAAGGCATTCACTGACGTTTAATTGAAAAATTTACGTGAAAACTAAAAGTTACAAGTGGTGAGAAACTTCAAAAACCGTGGCTTTAATAATATGTCGCCCTTGGGCTATTAAACAATACCTACTTTTCGCCATATTTTTGGTGTTCATATGATTGGTTTTCCGGTGAGGTAGGCGAAAAAAAACCTCTACGGTTATTTTTTGTTCCATCCTGTAATTTTAAAATAAACATAGGGCATCTTTTCACCAATCCACTTAGTTTTTAATTTATTAGCAGCAAAAAACTTAATTAGATGTATATTTCTTGAATAACTAAGTGATGCAACACTTAGACCACCCAAACGAGAATAATCTTCCAACTATTACCTACCTTTTTTTCAGTCAACCTCTTGATTTGGATCGCTGCAGGTTTGCCAACATACGGTCACGACAAAATCCTACACCAGTCGCTGCGTGGTAACTTTTGCAAGTTCTTTATTATGTATCGTTTCTAGGCAGCTTTCGGTTGCATTTGTCGTCAACAAAAATATTTTACTACTTACACTAACAAAAAAAAAATTGGAATGCCGCTAAAAGATAGGCACTAACAAAATTTGAAAGAGTCATTAATAATAATACTCACTTGGATAAAATGAGTTTAAATGAGGGACTTCAGGCTTCCATACCAAAAAAATTCATATTTTTCTACCACTGAGGAAGAGAATTTGCATAGAATATAAAAAATTTTGGGTTGGAAACTTGGACTGAAGTTCCACATTGAAAGTTGACAATTGTTTGACCTTGTCATGGTCGGGTTAAGCCTTAATGTAGACTTTTTATAAATTCATCGATTACGCTCAGTGCTTCAATGATTCCTGGTCTATACACTCCAATTCCAGTTCCTTTTATCGCTTTTGAGCAAGGGGGAGCAGGAAAAGGTAGCTGTCCCTTTTTATATATAGCAGCACTACAGGCCTATCTGGCCCTCGGCTTCGAGATCTTTCACTCGCTCTTTCCATTTCTTCCTGTTCCTCGCCTCGTTTTCCCAGTCCCTAACTCCCACTGTTCCCAGATCTCTCCTAACCTCTTCCAACCATTTTTTCCTTGGTCTTCCTCTTCTCTTTTTACCACCTTCTCCACTTTTCAGCACTCGTTTTACCCATCTATCTTTCGTCATTCTACCTATATGTCCCAACCATCTTGCTCTCTGTGCTTTAATTATACGGGTTATACTTGGGTGCTTATATAATTCTGAGAGTTCTTTGTTTGTTCTTCTTCTGTAGATTCCATCTTCCTTAATTCCACCATAAATTTTTCTGAGCATTTTACGTTCCCATATTTCTAATTTATTCTGCTCTTTTTTGTTCATTGTCCAAGTTTCACAAGCGTAGGTAACTGACGGTCTTATTGAAGTCTGGTACAATCTTATTTTAGCTGTTCGTGATATGTCTTTCGATTTTAACATCTTTGATACCATTCCTGCTGCTTTACTGCCCTTTGTTAATCTTTTTTCTATTTCCCTTTCTTCGTCTCCTTCATTTGTGATGGTGACTCCCAAATATTCGATTTCTTCCACCTTTTCTATTCTGTAGCTATTATTTCCATCACAGTTTATAATAATATCCGTTTCCTCATTGCCCTTCATTACCATGTATTTTGTTTTTTTCTCGTTGATCAATAGACCATGTTCTCTTGCCTTCTGTTCCAGTAGATTAAATACTTTTAGAACCTCTTTCCTGGATCTTGCCATAAGTACTATATCGTCCGCATATGCTAGACATTGATGCTTATTCCCATAAATTAAACCTCTGGTTTTGATTCCACTTTCTCTGAGTATGATCTTTTGAACTAGGTTGAAGAGGGTTGTGAATAATGGGTCTCCTTGTCTCAGACCTTTCTCTATCTTGAATTGGTTAGAGGTACTACCCTCCAAAGTTAATTCGCTCTTGGTTTTCCGGATGGTCATTTCCACTAGCCTTCTCAATTTTACTGGTATATTTAACTTCCTCATTGCCTCATAAATTTTTTCCCTTTTGATAGTGTCATAGGCCTGTTTATAATCGATAAATAGCATATGAAGACTTAGATTTTGTTCGTAAGCATTCTCCTGAAGTTGTTTCATAATGAAAATTTGGTCTATTGTCGATCTACCTGCTTTAAAACCTCCTTGGTATTCTCCTACATTTTCTCAGTGGTATTTGTCTAAACGGTTTTTAAGTATTTTTGCCATAACTTTGTATACTTCATCTAAAAGTGCTATTCCGCGGTAGTTATTGCATTCTTCCTTGGGACCTTTTTTGTGGATTGGTATTATTAATGCCTTGTTCCAATTTTCAGGTATCTTTTCTTCTCTCCAAATTTGTTTCAATAACTGATATATTCTCTCAGTTAACTGTTCGCCTCCATATTTTAAAATCTCTATTGGTATATTGTTGTTTCCTGTACTCTTGTTATTTTTCATATGTTTCAAGCATTCTATCACCTCCTCTTTCTTTGGGTCCGTTATAGCTAGGTCTTCCTCTTCACAATCTTCTTCCTCCGATTCGTTATCATTTATGTCTAGTTCTTCTTGGCCGTCATTTAGTAATTCTTCAAAATATTGTGCGAATCTATTTATTTTTCCTTCCGTATCCCCTATTAAATATCCCTCTTTACTTTTCAAAAAGTCCGGTGCTTTCTGGTTTTGACCTTGCCTTTTTCTTATTTATTGATAAAAGTTTCTCACTTCTTCATTTTTATAAGCTTCTCCAATTTTTAATAATTCCCTTTCAAAGTAAATTCTTTTGTTTTTTCTGCATGTCTGCTGTCCCTTTACCCATTTTAATTACTGTACCAACAATTCACATTTTGCCCATCCTTTATTATCTCGCCCCCCCCCCGTCGCCAGCAAACGGCGACGCTCTTTCTTTTGAGTCCTCTGTATACCATTGAATAGCATACTTTACAAGACTGGTAATGGTTTTGGGATCCCACTCTTAGTAGCTGCTGGCATTTTCCAGACATCAATAAGAGTTAAAAGAAAATGGCTCAAATGAATTTCACTTAAATTTTCAAACTAGTGAAAAGTCGTACCACTGCACCACAACAATAATAATCAGTAGGTAGGTACCTACTACATGCCTTCAAATAATCAGCTTTAAAACACAACCATCTGGTATAGTTGTACTAAATATTTTTATGGATATGTATACTTATAAATGTAAATCTGAAAATTCAGTCTATGCAAATGTATTTTATTGCGTAGGTTAGTTATATCTTATCAACATTATATTATATTTTTGTTTACAATTATTGACATCCACACACCTAAAGTAATTTTATCTACTATCAAGCAGCACTGCGTTATATTTATTAACATTGGTGGTTGCTATGGGGTCTCGTGTGGTTTTTAAGTCGCTTACAACGGTTCTTCAAAGAAAAGGTCGTGGATTACAAAATAATGCTATTGTAACACGTAACGCATTAACTTTATGTATACTATATATAGAAGTTAAGCAGTATATTTGGAAATTATTTTTATTTTAAATTTTTAACATAATTTTGAAGTACCCATACATAGCGGATCGACAAAATTGAAAAAGAATGGTTTACATATCTTTCAATTTTGTATGAAAATTGTATTAAAGATCTCTAGAACCAGTATACTTATATACAAATTAAAATACCAACGTGTTGCAAAGGGAAGATTGAGGGCAAGGAAAATTGATAACCAGATTTTTTCCACAAGCAATTGGACGCCAACAAACAATACAAATAAAACCCCCGCTGTTGTTTTATTCTTCCTCCTTTAATCTTCTTCTGTTCCTCTCTCTTCCATGTTTTCTTGATTATATGTCTCCTCTTTCCTTCTCCACCACAAAATTGTGAGAATCTCATGATGACTGATTATTGTATCAAATATACCACTATTTATTTCAGTACTTGCAGTAATCTTTGTATATTTACTTCTTATATCTCCCTCATTCTTCTCTTCTATACTGTATTTGAAAATCAAGAGAGAGTAAATTCCCAGAAATGTTTTGCAGTTATCAGTGTTAAAGGCAGTAAACCATAGACGTGCGTTTTCAAAATTATAAATTAATATGGAAATAGAAATATTTAATTTGTTTTAGTTATTTAT
>CAJUYI010002237.1:0-11351 GCA_910591695.1 Galerucella pusilla
TGCCTTATTTTTTACCCCTGAATGCATTAAAATAGAAAAAACCGGGTGGTTCTATTTAAAAAAATAAAGAAATTTGATATTTATGAAGTTAAACTTTGAACACTTTCTATTCACACCCTGTACAAAATGAAAAAATTTTCAACATAGATTCAAATAGGTCTGACCTTGCTGAAAGCAACCGAACAGAAACCATTTTCATATATTTAAGGGTATCCTCTTGAAAAAATAATTTGTAAGGGTCTGCAATCGTCAAATTTTTTACAAAAAAATTAATAACAAAAAATATGCATTTCTCGAAAAAAGTTTTCAAACAATAGTATACTAAAATGTTACGTATATTTTAAAAATGTATTAATATACAGGGTGCTCCATTAAAAATAACAAAGACAAGTTCTTAAATTTACCGATAGATTGTCGATAGAATCATCTAAGCGTTCTTAAGTTCCACTGGCGGATCTGAGGGGGGGGGGGCATGGGGGGCCCCCTTGATATTGGTCCAACAACCAGAGTCTGGATATGCAACTAAACCTTTGATTGGTTTTCAACAAGAATGAAACACACGTTATATGTTTTACAAACCAAAATTATTCGTTGTATTGATTCTCAAACATCCCCAATCCACATATGTTTTTAAATTTCATACGAGACGTTCATCATCCAATAAAACTATGAAACAAAAAATATCCTATGCCATGCGAATGTGCAAAACACAGGCGGCTAAATCAAAGGGCGGCAAGTTGTTTTATTTTGAGAGTTTATTATTTATTAGAATTGTGGAATTTTGTTTTTGCTTGTTTCGCCATATTTTGTTCAATCTTATTTATATTATTGTTCACTGGTTTCAGTTGTTTCAAATGAAGAAAATATATATTTATATATAATTCATTTCTATGGATTTTATTACTTTGGTTACAAATTTCCATTAACTCATGCCCCCCCCCCCCTTTATATACATTTTATACATTACTATTTTCGTTAATAAAAATGTAATTATCTGGAGTGGTTTGAAAATGATTGTCAAATCTGTCTTCTTTCTTTTTATATTTTTTTCAATCGATACCATAGAATCTAACAAATACGTTCTTATAATCGTCTACCGATAAATCAACTACATTCTACCTGACACATCACAGACATCTATCGGTGGATCTTATGAACTTCCCTGAACTAGCAAAGAGGAGGACTGAACCCTTTTGCGGAATCAGCTCCAATGTAATATTGGAAGAAATAAGTAAAGCAGAGAAAAAGAGAAGATCTGACCATTGGAAAGATCTAGTAAAGCTTATACAATCAAAGACTTATCTGGGTGACTACAACCTGTCGAGATCAAATGAATGCATGAGTCAAAGTAAAAATGCACTAAGAGTTTCAACGGGGATCCTAATGGGACATTGTCGCCTGAATGGGCACCTGAAAAAGCTCAAAATAGTGGAGGAAGAAGAATGCAGATTTTGTGGCATGGAAGAAGAAACCTCCAAAGTTGAAGCCTGCAGACATCCTAAAATTCCTCCGGGAAATAGGACTAAAGGAACCACTATTTTCTGAGACGAAGTAAGGGGGTACAATATAGATCTTTTAGGTCTCAGTGAATGTCACTCCAAAAATACATACATAGTGGACCCCATTTTTACTGGGCGAGTCACTATTGAAGATTTCAACACTTGGTTATAAGGAATTTTAAATAAAAAACGATTTAATTATGTTTAAGATATATTTAGAGAGAGACGAACAGGATTTTATTTACTTCAAATGTTTGACT
This sequence comes from Galerucella pusilla, assembly GCA_910591695.1. Taxonomy (NCBI): domain Eukaryota; kingdom Metazoa; phylum Arthropoda; class Insecta; order Coleoptera; family Chrysomelidae; genus Galerucella; species Galerucella pusilla. The sequence continues at coordinate 1,760 of CAJUYI010002237.1, forward strand.
AGCTCACAACCTTATATATAAACATCTTCTATACAGTATTTCAAAGCCTTATCAATTGGTAACAGGCTGTACTAAATATAGTAAACTGTAATAATACTCTAATAAATGTTTATTAATTTCTATTAAAACAGGATAAACTTTAAAGAGTCAATAACGATGTTGATTAGCAGACATATAAAGCGAAAGATTAGTCATTGTTATTGTTAGATTATAAATATTAATAAGCAGAACTGGAACTTAAGATAATTACAATTTGTAGGCCTGTCTTATTATTAAATCAAAATAACCATCGTTTTCTATTGAAGCACTTATTCCAGCGTAATAGTTTAAAAATTCTTCTCTTGTAACCTGGGAATTAAAAAATAAATTATTAGCAACATCCTGGTGGTTTTAAATTTGTTTTTTTCTTACCTGTCCGTCATCTGTTAAACCAACTTCGAAATTTTCCAAAAATCGATTCATAATACAATCTTCAGATTCTTCACCAGCAATATACAGAGTATGAGCTTTGACGTTGTAACCACGTTTCAAATCTTTGATGGTTATGAAGCCATCTCCGTTTTTATCCATCTTTCGAAATGCGTTGTCGATAACTTTTTCACGGGTCTCGTTTAATGGTGGCTGAAAAGTAATAAAATTAATAAATGAATGAATAAAAATAAATATATTTACTCTAATGCACTCTAAGAACTCATCCACGTTAATGCTGCCTTTGCAATCCGTGTCGAAATAGTCAAACATGGCAATAGCTTCATCATCTGTTATTTCCAAACCCATGTCTTTAAGCCCTCTGACGAATTCTTGACGGGTTAAATTTTCATTACCATCGTTATCCATATTTCTGAAAATTCTTCCCAAACCCAATAATCCATTGGCTCCCCTGGATAAGCAAAGCAGTTGGAGACGTTGGACAGGATTTCCTGTATTCGCCAGTTCTTGTAACTCTTTGACATTTTTATCTGCCATTTCTGTTTCTTGTCGTGACGTGGTACTTTTGGATCTATGCAATCTAAATTAAACAAAAAACATACATAGTAATATTTATTTCACAATTGATCAAACAAAAATGTTGACATATCTTCGGAATGACCCTGTATAAATATAACTCTTGGAAATATTATTATATCCATAACCATTATCATTTTAACTGTACTAAAACAGTTATCTGTATTTTTGACACCCTGTATCTAAATAACTATCCATTAGATCTTTTTCGGCCTATGGATACTTTTGATCTAAATTTTTAGCATAAAATTTGTGTAGAATCCATTTTATACTTCCTGGATCCTGGACTACGACCTTGTGCTTGTTGATACCATCTATAAGGGACAAATTGCGCTGTGATTGGATATTTTTTTCCGTTAGAGGTGTGGGCTGATTACACTAATCAACACCATATAAACAACAGTTTTACAAGGATAATAATAATTTCAACTACTGTGAATACATCTTATTAGGAAAATTGAACCATTTGTTTACAGTTACACAATATAAAATTTATCGATTGTCAAGTTGTCAAATTTTTGTCAGGTGGTAGAAATTTAAAAAAAATATGATTCTTAATAACACCGGCAGCTGTACTGAAACGTTACTCAAACTTTGATATAAAATTATATAAAAACATGATAGTGTAATTTTCCATAAATAGTAAAGAATACTAACCAAAATAACGTTCACAATGTGCCTATTTGATAGATGCCGAAACGATTTTTACGAAAAACTATCAGTTCCTAATTAAATATACAAATAAAAATATATAAGAAATATTGTATGTTATTTAGATTACCTTTTAAACATGTTTGTAGAAGCAGAAACACTTTTTTCACCAAACTAATTTTTATATCGGTTGTTATGTTAGATTTTACTTTGCACCCTGACCATAGACAAATGCGTTGCAGCCAAATAAAACATGGATCATAGGTAATTGAAATTATATAGACAGGTAACTAAATACAAGAGGCATGTTTTGTGCTAGCCCTCTACCGAATTGGGAGTGCACTAATATATAATTGTATTTAACGAAAAAATCAATAACAGGTGTAAAGGTAAAGTTATTATTTCACGTATAATGAATAAATAATGGATTGAGTCGATTGGTACAGGTTTTATATTACAATGCATATTATATTATCATATTTTAAATAAAATGAAGCTTTCGCCATCTGGCGGAATTGAGTGGACACAAACTGCACGTGCAATTTGTAAGTGCATATATTTTAAGACGGATACCCTAAAAAGAGATGCAAATATACTAAGAGGTGGCGTTTGAATTTAAATTGCGGTGAAATTTGGGACTTCTAGGTAGTTTTCGATATTTGGATAAAATTGAGATACTACTGAACGATAGATGGCGCTATTACCAGTTTAACATATTAAGAGTCCATTTTACTTCCATTTGAATTTAACATCATACATTAGCAGGAAATTAATACAGGGTGGTGCAAAATGTATCACTAGGGCATTTAAATTAAAACACAAAAACGAATTTTTAGATATTCAGATTTAAACTTTAAAAAGTCGGTGTCGATGATAAAAATGTGGGTGATATTGATTTTTCTATAAAACAATATTAAATTTATTATTTTTTTTACAGATTTAATCGCTCGTCTCGGTCCTTGAAACGCGGTTTGCCAAAAGGTAGGTGGTTGTTGTGACGATGGCTTTTAAAAAGTGCTGGATAATGGAAAGAATGGTGCAGTTCAAATGGTATTGGGATGGAGCCTACGTCATGAAGCTCAAATGTAAGTGCTTTAGTTTTGTTGATATTCGTTCAATTGTGTATGTCCACTAATAATCATATTAATAAATAAATAAATTTTTTACAGGTGAATTCATCTATGGAAGTGCCCTTTCCCCAAAAAGGGCCAAAACAGGTTAGTGCTAGTTTTAATTTTCAAATATTTACTCATCTTTTAAATTATATAGCTATTATTTAATTTCACGCCGGAATATGAGCACTCCACGCGAATTATACACTAGAGTTTTTCTACGTCATTAGTAAATACTATTACTGGAGTGAAATGAGAACCCCTTCTATTGAATAAAAAAAATAAGCCGATAAAGATATTGAGTTGAAGCTTTACATTGTTGAGAATTTTCTTACTACATTGTTAATAAAACGTTCTACTGGTTTTAAAAATATATTTTACAACAAACAAGATATAAATTATTACAAATATTTGACTAGCTCACAAAATAACCTTAAATAAATTAACAAATCTTTTAAATTTTATTTAAAAATTTACGCTATGTGCTAATACCTAAGTAACAGGATATATATGTTCCTGAATAAACTTTTTGAGAGTTTTAATAGTGATTGGCACAAATATAAATCTATATAAAGCAAAAAAGTGTTAAAAGTTAATGTTCTGTTCTATGATTATATACAGATTGCGAAAAGTCTATTCATGCCATGATTTTTTTTCAAATTATGGGTTACATAAAGCTTATTAGAGTCTTTTAAGATTAATATACTTTAGGCTTAAAGCCGAACATTATATTTCTTTTACAACACAACTTAAGTGGATTTAAAAATTACAATTTGTAGGCCTGTCTCATCATCAAATCAAAATAACAATCGTTGTCAATTGACGCACTAATTCCAGCGTAATAGTTTAGAAATTCTTCTCTTGTCACCTAAAAACGGTTAAATATGAAAATAATCAATATCAGAGTGGATTTAAATGCGTCTTTACCTGAGGAGCGGATAAATATCATACCAAATACCGACGTTGCCAAATTTCAAGAAAGTGACATTTAACCAATGTGGGAATTAAAATGAGGTTAAGTGATTGTAGGCAACCAAGTTTACACGATGTGGAAGGAGGCACAGACCAGATATGAGGGAAATTGTTTATATTTTTCGAATTGTGTGTTAATTCTGCTCTTTTCAATTTATTATGCTCTGCGTCTAGTTTTCTCTCGTTACTCATTTGATTTATAAGCACATGTAAATATTTTTTTGAGAAAGGGGAAGGGGAAACTATTGAGATTTATCGCTTCCCGGCCAACTGACACAGATCAAAGTGTAACTATGTATAAAAATATCAGAAAATCATAAAAAAAACAAAAGAACCCAGGTCCAAACCGGGTTTCAAACCTACGACCTCTGAGCTGTAAGCCCAGTAACCTATTCACTGTGCTAATCAGCTCACATTTAGTAACATCGAATAGAAGGTTGAAGGCTGCATGAACGCATGCGCACCTCAACATGCGGGGAAAACACAACAGTGCTGGTAACATCGGTATTTGGTATGATATTTATCCGCTCCTCTTTACCTGTCCATCTTTATTTGAACCAGTTTGAAAATTTTCTAAGAATCTCGTTAAAATGGAATCTTCACTTTCCTCACCGGAGATGTAGCGAGGTTGTGCTTTAACGTTATAGACAGTTTTCAAATCATCTATCGTTATTAAACCGTCCCCAGTTTTATCCATCTTTTGAAACGCTTCGTTTATCACCTTTTTTCGAGATTCGTTCATAGGTGGCTGAAAATTAATAATCTTCAATATTTCACTGTGCTGCCATCTCTTAAATAAAATCATAAACTACCGTGAAGGTTTCCGCTAACATATATTGCAGCGCCCACTATCAGCGAATAAAAATATCATGATAAATATACTCACTCTGATATGTTCTAAAAACTCATCGACATTAACGCTTCCACCGCCATCTGTATCGAATAGTTCAAACATTTTGACAGCTTCTTCATCTGTTAGATCCAAACCTACCTCTTTAAGTCCTTTTACGAATTCTTCTTGATTTAAATTTTTATTACCATCATCATCCATCATTCTAAATAATCTGGAATATTTTAAAAAAAACGTAAATATATCTACAGGTGTCAATATAAAAATGATTTTACCTTCCTAAGCCCAAAATACCCGTAGCTCCTCTGGATAAGCATAGTAATCGAAGTCTTTGGACAGCATCTCCGGAATTTCCCAGAGCTTGTAAATCTCTAATACTCTTAGCTGCCAGTTCGGATTCTTGTCTTGACGTAGCGCTTTGAGGACGTATCATCCTGTATTAAATTAGATAAATTTAAATATTATTTCTCGTATACCATTTTGGCGTGGAAAATATTCAACTTTCGCCTTTATACATGTCGTGACACTAATGTAATTGAAAAAAACATTACCTCTATAATAGTCATGATATAGATAAATATTTAATGTGGGTCATTGGTTATTTGACATTCTTTTATGTTTCACCTTTACATACATGTAGTTTATTTGATGTTACGTGTGGATTATTTAAAATTACTTAAAAAACAATTCTTCTTTTCGAACCTCATAACTTCCGAGCTACCCTGTATATTATTTTGAAATTTGGTACACGTGATAACCATCATCTAGAAACTCCATCGAAAGCATTTCCAAAAAGATAATGCTGGTCCGGCTTAACGAATAATTTCAAAACTCGTCTTTCCTAAAAACAACACCCTGTATATAGATGTTTTTTGGAACTCTTTAGTTCTTTACGTCAGGTTATGTTGGAGCGACCAGGGGTCGCGACGCACAAGATCTGAACGTTACGTTACGTTACGTTGCTTCGTTATGTTTTTTGCTTGCGTGCGTGTGCTCTCTCCTGAGTCTCTCTCTCGTTTACGAAGCAGCGATTCATATGCTTCGGCCGGGAATCGAACCCGGGCCGCCCGCGTGGAAGGCGGGCATTCTACCACTGGACCACCGATGCTATATTGAAATTCTATGCAAAGCTGGTATTCGCAGTGCTGGTGATCTACTTGAATTTGTTCGGATACATTTTTACTATTATTTCCATAATTTTTTTGCGCGATTGATCTTTTTTGTTTATTTACAGCATCGGTTGTCAGGACGGTAGGTTGTGTTTACTGGTTTCTAAGTTTAACACGTCGGTAAGTGATTTACTTACCGTTCAGACGTCGAAAAGTAATAAATAGCATAAAAACAATTTCACCAAAATGCAAAATATATTTTAAGCTGATCGAGAAGTATAAATGTCACTTTTGACATTTCGTTCATTTCGAAGAAATTATTTTATTCTCTAGATGCATTAAATAGATTTCATTTTAAGCTAAGAAATAAAAAAAAAACCTCTCCGATACCATTTTTAACCCTAAAAACGTGCATAAATTATTACTTTGACGGTAAATTTTTGGTAGTAAAATTGTCTGCGGAAAAATGAAAAGGAAATAGTGGATTCGATTTTTTATACTCTTTCCAATTATAACTAAAAATATAATAAATAACTAAAAAAAATAACTAAAAACATAGAGTAATATCAAAGAGCCCTCGTAGTAGATTATCCACGGTATATAAATTATCTCATGTTTTAAACTAACCATTTGCTTTTAGAAATACTGATTTTTTTATAAAACAATCTTAAAACGTTATTTTACGAACTGACATTTTTTTTAACATCTAAGTTATTTTTTATGAATCATCAAACTGGGTAAATCCACACAAGGCTACATAAATTTCATATAGTTTCTCAGTTATACAACACACCGGATCAGACATTTCATAAATACGTATACAGGTTGTCCCAAGGTTTCAAAGATCAAATTTTCTATTAAAAATTGAATTTATTGAATACTTTCTGTATTCTCACTACACATAATAAGTATAGAAATTCCTTTACCTTTTACTGGTCATGCTGATAGAACTTTTTTTTTGCACAAATTAAACTATAATGTGTGTTTAACCCACCGGAAAAGTGGATACTGAAAATATTAATCAAGAAAAACAGTTGGCGTGCTAGAATGTTATCACATGTGGGAACGTCAAGGTAGTAGAGAAATAATTTTAATAAAGGGCGAGGTCCTTAATAGGAAATTTAATATTAATTATCTTCTGTGTATATTACTTTGTGGAGTACATCTTTTAGTTTTTACTATTTTTTCTTTGTTTTTCTTGATATATGGTTATATAATTTTCATATATATTATGGAACAAACACGCACTACAAGGGGATGAATTAATTAAGGGAATTACGACTAAAATTATAAAATATTTAATATTAAGGGTTAAGATACTCATAAAAATAGTGTATAGGTCGAGAATATGGGTTTCAGGACCCTTATATTTACCCTTGGAATTTCTTTCAGCATTTTATATACTTAGCAAAAATCTTATCAATATTTTTTTTATCAACCGGAAATTATATTAATGTTTAGAAATATTAATAAGTAGGTGTGCGTGGATTGTGCAAAATTTTACTTTAAAAAACCCACAGGATTGCGTGAAAATGTTAATATATAAATAGATTTTATCAATTTGAAGTTAAATCAGCATTAGGTATAGGCAACCAAACGTACATTTGAATCAGCATTAAGTATAGGCAACCAATTGTACATTTGCATCAGCATTAAGTATAGACAACCAAACTTACATTTGAATCAGCATTAAGTATAGGCAACCAAACATTCATAAAAGTAATTAAACCAACGAATCAGTGTTTTACTTTATGTTATGTAAAAAAATCATATAATTAATAATAAAGTTAACTTATAAAAACCACCCCATCTCTACTATGAAAAAAAAACATTAAAATAAATTATCCAAATTTAAAAAAATTACCTTTTTTATTATTCAAAAGTTGCGTTACTCACTACCAATATAAAAGGAATGACCAACTATACGACGTTCATTTAGAATATATATTTTTTATTTATTGATGCGTTTGGAAATGTTGCCAGGAGATATACACCACTAGCAACAAAACCTTTAGCTCGCTATCAATCTAATATTGATGAAATAAATGATGTTTTTGACATTGCTTTTAACACTCGTATATTATCGATTTTGATGCTCTCTAGGTTAATATTCGTCATGTTGACTAGAGGGGCTCCAGATGACCTTAACCTACATTTATAATGATGAGTTCTATGCTTGTAATTTCCATAATCAGGAAGTACCTATCCAATATTCTTTTACGGCTCAATTAAGATTTCTATGCCAATTGTATGCCATGTTTTTTTATGATAAAGTAGTACCCAAGGAATGCATATAAGTACATGGCATTTAATACTAAGATTTTCAATGCCCCCTGTAGCATCAATTAGCAAGATTGGGTTTTGGGCAATTCTACTTATTAACCGAAGGAAACGGATTCTATTAAAAATAATGAAGCTTACATATGTCATGGGCTACTGGTCTATATAAATAAGCTTATAAAATCAAAATAAATATTTTTCTATCTTACCTGTAATTGAAATAACTTCACACTGCAATTTCAATATAATAATGCGTCTTTCTAGTACCTACGGAAACTCGGGATATGGATCGATATCCAAACGCGATCCCAAGATCTGGGAAGCTGACAAAACTAGATTCTTACAGAGTGATTCTATCAAAAATAATTCACCACTATTTTATTCAATTTACGGTTAATACATAATTTTTATATCAATATCTACAAGAAGCATAGCAACAAATATACTTGAAAATTATACAAAATTTAATTAACATATCCTTAAAACAGCCCTGCTAATTTTTTCGACATAGATGCCTATGGTATCTTCCTTAAGTATATCGCTGAAATTATATCCTAAATATTACAAATCCGTACATATTATTTATAATTTGTTATTCTTAATTTCCATCTTCACCTCCTTAAAGCTATGCAACTCACATTACAACGCTACACCGTTTTAAAAGCGTTGCCTACCGTGTAATAACTAAAGTAAATAGTTGCTTAGCAACCAGTTTGTTGTATAATACAACAATAAAAAATTGTTTACATGATAAAGTTAACCCAATACTGTTTTTTATATGAAATATATTATTAAATATAATAATATTTTCAAGTTTACCCATCCCAATAACGAAAGGACGGCAACATTGCATTAATTTAATTTTATATACAAACAATTTCTGTCACTAATTGAGGTTAACAGTTTAAATTAGAGCTTCCCTGCATATTAACAATTCCAAGTAATTAATCATGAGAGAAAAGTGCATCTATTTTATAATTTCACCATCTTGTAATATCAACAAACAAACCAGGTGCGCGGTCATCAACCTGCATTGATCTGTGGTAAAGACCTAAAGAAGACTTCCGTGGTGTGGTCTGTCACCCTTAAAAGGTAGCTTATACTATATTTTAATATGTAATTATGAAAAAAAGTGCCTCTATTTATCAAACATGGATCATATATGAGTCTGCTGATGATTATGGAGTATGAAATGATGTTGAATAAGGTAATTATAATGTTAATAGTTAGCTGAGTGAAATAGGGTGTACGTTTATTAATATTTTTAGACTGAGATGCACAAGAAGGAAGAAACTTTCGACCAGAAAAAATTAGATCTAGAAGTATGGCTGCAAAAGATGGAATCCAGATTGGCTGGCATGGCTCCAGTGGGCCACACTGCAGATGTGCTGGAAGTCCAGTTGAGAGAACAAAAAGGTTTACATGCAGAACTGCATCAATTTAAATCACAAATCGAGTCTTTCCAGCAACTAATACAAAGACTAATCACTGCCCATCAACATGAAGACACTAGTAGATATAAGAAGGTAAAATAAACCACTCAATAAAATTATATTTAAAATATTTAAATTACAGGCAGCTGAGTATATCAACCAACATTACCTCCGATTGGA
>CAJUYI010002237.1:13716-24390 GCA_910591695.1 Galerucella pusilla
AAAATAAATCCATGCTTGTTAATATCCTTCCAACGAAACCGTAATTCCATGTAGACGTAAGCCATTTGATAGGATAAGTGTTTATTTCGCACAAAATACTCCCTAATTTACAAAATTACAAGGCTGAGGATCCCCAAAGTATTCAACTTCCTTTATTTTTTATTTTTGTATAAACATAGGTATGTGATAAATGTAGAAGCAAAACCATTTTTTTGCTATGATAAAAATTGGATGTTAAAAAAACCGAAAATTATAACCGATTATTAATAATTGTAAGGTAGAGGGTAAATACTCAGACTGTCAATTCGACAGGAATGTGCTTGTGTATGTTATTTAATTGTAACGCAAGGAATCCATATCATTATACACATCATATTTGTTACGTTTAGTAGATAGCAAAGTAAAGCCTAGATATTTATTTTGTTAATATTGTTGAGCGTATTATTAGCGAGCGTATTAATAAAAAGTCTCATTAGTTGTTTGTAGTTTTCTTCCCGTCTTCCTCTATTCACATTTACAAGTAATAAAAATAAAGTACTTACAAAATTGTGGTATATTTTATTTTAATCTTAAAATAACAAAATGAAATTGAAAATATTAAGCTGTGGTCGCTTTTTGCTGTTCTTTTTTCAAAGCTTCAGCTGCAGCTTCTGATTTTTCGTAATCCGAAATAAGTTTTTCCACTTCTTTGCTATTTAAAATGTTTATCATAGTTTTGTCGTCTTTACGAGTTAACGTCGCCATTTCAACTGAAATATAAATATTTATAAATAAATCTCTAACATAAAAGCAATTTACCACCTTTTTCAGATGTAAGTTTAGCCATATCCAAAGTTTTTGCAAGCACTTTAATCGCCAAAGTCTTTGCATCTGATAAAGTAACTTGACCTTCTTTATATTCTTGTTTTAAACTGGAAATAGCAGCCTGAAAACATAAAAAATATAAATATTTCAACTTTATAACAATAAAATATACTTACCGAACTATTATTTCCGATACAAGTAGCTTTCCAACCAGAATAATTACCACTGGGATCGGACTGATACAACTGATAACCATAATGTTTATCCCAACCCATATACAAGATTGATACACCAAATGGTCGTTTTCCTACAAAAACATAATTGAAATAATCTTATTTAATAATATATAACAATAAAATTACCTCCGTATTGTGTATAGGCCTGTTTAACATCACACAACCATGATACTAATTGTTCACAAGGAATTGATTCCCCGTACTGATACAAATACCTTTGACCAATTAAACGCAATTCGTTGGTTAATACATTTGCATCTGATGTTATTCCAGCAACACTACATACCATATCACTAAAAAATGTACATTTAAGCAACTAATTCCATTACAATTTAACAACTTACTCATTGAGTTTGTAAATTTTCTCTGATATAAATACTTCATCTAAAAGTTTATTGGTGTTACGTCTTTCTGCAGCTAGTAATATTCCATCGTTTGCTAGAATACCTAAGCAGGTACCAGCATGAGATATTGCTTCCATGGCATATTCAACTTGGTATAATCTTCCTACAAAAGAATTAAAATAAATACGAATTTAATGAAGAGGTGTAATTATTATTACCTTCGGGGGAAAATATTGTTGTTCTGGTATCATACCGACGAGCCTAGAATAGTATTTCAAATTAATTACAAATAAATTTAAAATGACACAGCAACAAATGTATAATCTAACCTCAAAATATATTTAAATGATATAATAAGAGATTCATAACATAAATTAAACCTTGATAATACTTTACCATTTTATAACCGTTTTCAAAATTTTACTAAAATTATAATTTAGGAAAAATTAAACTCTTCGAAAACTTCGGATCTATGATTTGTAGTTTAGTAATGACATATGACGTGAAAACTGAAAAACAAAGCTTCGTTTGAAGTAGAATTTTTTAGTACTAGGAATCCTCACTTGAAGGAATCAACCAATTAAAGTGTAGTGTTGAAATATCCGAACCACAGAGAAACTTCAAAATTATAAAACGGTGAAGCAGCATACTTGGTTAAACGAACAGAACGGAGATAGAACTATATTAAATTTACCCGTGACAAGCCGAGTAGTAAAAAAACACCACCAAAATTAGTGGTTGAATTATAGTATAGATGTCAGTATATATACTTCCGATTATGCGCAGTTTTGCCCATTCAGTCTACTTGTTCAGTGTGCAGTGTTCGCCACTTAATTTTCAGTACAGGGGCGACTAGCTAAAAAATGTCTTTGCTTTCCGCTCGTTTAGCTGCCACTTTGGCAAGAAATGCCCCTAAAAATGTAACACAAGTAAGTATACTATTTTCTATTACTTCCAACGCTTTCCTATTAAACAGTCTGTAAATTTACGACATCTTGGTATCTTTCATTTGCCGAATGTCATGACATAATCATAGGATATTTGATGATATAATAAATATAAACTTGATTTAAGTAACTTGTAGGTAATATTTTACAAAGTAGTATTTTTTCATGTGAACATTATAATAGGTTTACGTAATTACTTCTAAGCTTCAATATAACCTATCCTAGGACTTGTTACATAACTCCCTTTGATTATCTTTTTCAAATTTTTAGGTCGCGGGAGCAGTTTTCCCAGCTGCATCAGTTGCAGCTCGCAATTTCCATGCAACCCCACAAAATAGAGGTGCTGAAATTTCTTCCATCCTGGAAGAACGTATTTTGGGTACAGCACCAAAAGCCAATCTAGATGAAACAGGTCGTGTCTTAAGTATTGGTGATGGTATTGCCCGTGTTTATGGCTTGAATAACATCCAAGCTGATGAGATGGTGGAATTCTCATCTGGACTTAAAGTAAGTACTTTCTTTTATCTCAGTTAGATTGGAGGTGAATATTTTTCGATCTCTAGGGAATGGCTCTTAATTTGGAACCTGATAATGTTGGTGTTGTAGTATTCGGTAACGACAAACTTATTAAAGAAGGTGATATTGTTAAAAGAACCGGAGCTATTGTAGATGTACCAGTAGGTGATCAAATTTTGGGACGTGTAGTCGATGCTTTAGGTAAATAAAAGTACTACATTATTTTATATGTTGTAACTAATAAATATTTATTTAGGTAATCCTATTGATGGTAAAGGTCCATTAAACACCAAACAACGATTCCGTGTGGGTATCAAAGCCCCCGGTATTATTCCACGTATCTCTGTAAGAGAACCTATGCAGTCCGGTATCAAAGCCGTAGATTCATTGGTACCAATTGGTCGTGGTCAGCGTGAATTGATTATTGGTGATCGTCAAACTGGGTAAATTTATTTCTATTTATTTAAAATAATGTTTTTTATTATAAATATTTTTATTTTACAGTAAAACCGCTTTAGCTATTGATACTATTATCAATCAAAAACGATTCAATGACGCCGAAGATGAAAAGAAGAAACTCTACTGCATTTACGTTGCTATTGGTCAAAAGAGATCCACCGTAGCACAAATCTTGAAACGTCTAACTGACACGGGTGCTATTAAGTACACTATTATCGTATCAGCCACAGCTTCCGATGCTGCTCCTTTACAATACCTAGCTCCTTACTCTGGATGCGCCATGGGTGAATACTTCAGAGACAACGGCAAACACGCTCTCATCATCTACGATGATTTATCCAAACAAGCTGTCGCTTACCGTCAAATGTCTCTGTTGCTTCGTCGTCCACCAGGTCGTGAAGCTTACCCCGGTGATGTATTCTACCTCCACTCGCGTTTATTAGAACGTGCGGCTAAGATGTCCGAAGCTCACGGCGGCGGTTCTTTGACCGCATTGCCTGTTATTGAAACTCAAGCTGGTGACGTATCAGCTTACATTCCAACCAACGTAATTTCAATTACCGATGGACAGATCTTTTTGGAAACTGAGTTGTTCTACAAAGGTATCCGTCCTGCTATAAACGTCGGTTTGTCCGTGTCCAGAGTAGGATCGGCCGCTCAAACTAAGGCCATGAAACAGGTTTGTGGTTGCTGTGTGAATTTTTTACGGAAAAAGTGTTATTGTTGATGGTTTGTTTTAGGTGGCTGGTTCTATGAAATTGGAATTGGCTCAGTATCGTGAAGTTGCTGCTTTCGCTCAGTTCGGTTCCGATTTGGATGCTGCTACTCAACAACTTTTGAATAGAGGTGTTCGATTAACTGAATTGTTGAAACAAGGACAGTATGTACCGATGGCTATTGAAGAACAAGTGGCTATTATCTATTGCGGAGTTAGAGGACATTTGGATAAGGTTGATCCTTCGAAAATTACGGTATTTGAAAAGCAGTTCTCAGAGCATATTAAGTGAGTCTTTTTGTTTATTTATTTTTTTATTCATTTTTTTCTTTAATTTTTTTTCATTCTTTTTTCTTTTTTTTTCTTCTTTTTTTTCTTTTTTTTTTTTCTTCTTTTTTCTTTTTTTTACTTTTTTTTATACAGGGTGTCCCGCGACGAGTTAAAACTATTTGTATATGGCAAAATACTTATAGTAAAATCTTGAAAATTTCTACGTTTCGGTTTTCGGATACGATATTTTTAACTAAAATATTCTCATAGATGGCGGACTTCCGGTTCTACCGGAAGTCGACTATAACTTTGTTATTTTAAATGGAACACCCTGTATATTAATACATTTTTGAAATCTACGTAAAATTTTAGTATACTTTTGTCTAAAAACTTTTTTCGAAAAATGCACATTTTTTGAGTTATTGACTTTTTTGGAAAAAATTTTACGGTTGCAGACCCTTACAAATTATTTTTTTAAGAGGATACCCCTAAAGATATGAAAATGGTTTTTGTTCGGTTGCTTTGAGCAAGGTCAGACCTATTTGAATCTATATTGAAAAATTTTTTCATTTTATACAGGGTGTGTATAGAAAGTGTTCAAAGTTTAACTTCATAAATATCAAATTTCTTAATTTTTTTAAATAGAACCACTCGGTTTTTTCTATTTTAATGCATTCAGGGGTAAAAAATAAGGAAAATTTATGTATACTTTCCTATACCTACACTTTGCCGTTATCCAGATATTGAATGTTTTCTTCTTCTTTTTTATTTCTTGGTGCTTGTATCAACGGGGCAAAATAAAATTTAGACCACACACACACCAAAGTTAAACTTTGAACACTTTTTATACACACCCTGTATAACATGAAATTTTTTTTAACATAGATTCAAATCCGTCTAACCTTGCTTAAAGCAACCGAACAGAAACCATTTTCATATCTTTAAGGGTATCCTCGTAAAAAAATAATTTACGAGGGTCTGCAACTGTCAAATTTTTTACAAAAAAATCAATAACTCAAAAAATGTGCATTTTTCGAAAAAAGTTTTCAGACAAAACTAAACTAAAATTTTACGTAGATTTCAAAAATGTATTAATATACAGGGTGTTCTATTCAAAATAACAAAGTTACAGTCGACTTCCGGTAGAACCGTAGAAATTTTCATGATTTTACTATAAGTATTTTGCCATATACATAGTTTTAACTCGTCGTGGGACATCCCGTATAGTTTGAGTTGAATAATTTGGTGGAAATGTGATAAAAATCATATTTTTTTCATTTTTTTTAACAGAACTAGCCACCAAAACATCCTAACAAGCATTGCAAAAGAAGGTAAGATCACCGACGAAACGGATGCCCAGCTTAAGAAGGTCGTGCAAGATTTCTTGGCCACCTTTTCTGGTTAAATAATTCATTTCTATATCCTGATTTGTCACACTTGTGTGTTGATGTATGAGTTGAAACATTTAAAGAAAAATCAATCAATATTACAACATAGATTATTAATTAGGCCGAAATTAATTCAGCGATTATTATGTGCGTTAAAAAGGATATCGTTTGTCGTTATTCTTTTTCATTTTACAATAATTATATATTTATCGACCATTGTTTTTTTTAAGGATATCTTATTTGTAAAAATAAAGAAATAAACCTGTACTTTTATTTGTTATTTTATTAATTTTTGATTTTCTTCTTACTCCCATATTTCATTGAAAATTTGTTTTTAATTGTTATGTCAACTGTGTGAACAAACCACGTTCAATCGATTGACTATTTTTGAAGTTTTTCACCATCTGTCAACTAATTAGTTTATTTCACGTGAATTTTTTAGTTAAACATCAGTCTATGTCAAAGTTTTTTATTATACCCTATATATTTTTATGATCCTCTGAGTAGCTACCTATAAATTTAAAATTCGTCTCAAAGGATTTTTTGGGACGAGAAATTGACTGGCTTTTGTAAAAAAATTATTTTTTCGCCTCCAAATGGAGTCATGAAATTTTCGAAAATCCACTTTTCAAAACTAAAGACACTCATACCTCGATTAATATGATAGGACGTTCTAGTCTCCGGCAATCGATTCACATTCCAGTGGCAAAGATTACAGAATAAAAATCTAAGATTCTTTTTTTAATTTCTTGGGAAATTAAACCACAATATTTTTAAATTCTTTATTTCAACGTTTCGGTAGCGTTCCAGCTACCGTTGTCAAGAAAAAATAAGTAGAAATTAATTTTTATCCCTAACTGACACAACAGAAAAAATTTGACAAATTATTTTGAAGTTTAAGACCGCAAAATTTTGTTATCAAATTTTTATTAAGGTCCATTCATAGTAGATCATATCTGTGGCAATATGTGAAATGAAATATTTCATTTTATGACATTCCAACGATATGATAGTCTACTAGAAATGGAATCCAGTGAAGTGCACGTTCCAGGAACGGTTTTTATTGGGATAGCGCGTTTTTTCGCTTATATTGGAAATGTTGTTAATAAAACGCGTTTCTTGATAGTTTTTTTGTGTATGAATATTTAAGTTTTTGAAATATGTATACTCAGTTTTGTGATTTTGTGTATTGAAATGTGTATCGATTAACAACTATTCCAATGATAAATCATAAGAAAACCTGGATAAAAACTTATGATGCTATCCTGATAACGCAGGTAATTGATTGTATTATTCGATTTAAAACTAGTTCTAATATTGAATTGGTTACCAATTTTTTTAATTCTTTCTGATAAACCCTTAACATACGGTATTGTCAAGTTTCTAAAAATTATGTTAGCTGAATTAATAATATTATTGTTATGGGGTATTAACAATGAGCCCCTCTCTATATGCTTAATCTCCTTATTTACAAATTCTGCAGGGTAATTATTGTTATTTAAAACATCTTTTAAAAAAAGTTTTTTCCTTTGTAAATTGATCATCACTAGAACAAATGATTCTGGCCCTATCGTATAAAGATTTTACTATCCCTTTTTTTAACGCTTATAGAATGATTAGAGTCAAAATTCAAATATCTATTAGTGTGTGTTGGTTTGCGGTATACACTCGTTTCATACCCTGTAGATGTTTTATTAATAAGAACATCTAAAAATGGCAAAAAATTGTTATTTTCAATTTCAAATTTTATAGATTCCTCTCCATTTATATATTTTTTTAAATCATTAAGAGATATTAAATCATTTCCAATATAAGCGGAAAAACACGCTATCCCAATAAAAACCGTTCCTGGAACGTGCACTTCACTGGATTCCATTTCTAGTAGACTATCATATCGTTGGAATGTCATAAAATGAAATATTTCATTTCACATTTTGCCACAGATATGATCTACTATGAATGGACCTTAATAAAAATTTGATAACAAAATTTTGCAGTCTTAAACTTCAAAATAATTTTTGATTGTCTAGTTGTCAAATTTTTTCTGTTGTGTCAGTTAGGGATAAAAATTAATTTCCACTTAATTTTTCTTGATAACGGTAGCTGGATCGCTACCGAAACGTTTAAATAAAGAATTTAAAAATATTGTGGTTTAATTTCCCAAGAAATTAAAAAAAGAATGAATAATATACCACAAGGAACATACAGAAGATAAAAATATAAGATGTTTCACTCTAGGGCGGTTTGATTCAAGTTGCTTACCAGAGAAGTTCGAAAAGCTTATTTTATTTTAAGCTATACAGGGGTAATTAGAGAAATATATATTTAAATTAATAGGATTCTTTAGGTTTATTTTTAAATGTTAATTAATTTTTGCTTGCGCCACCAGGTAAAGTAACAAATATTTTATCTGGAGTTTTAATAGACGTTGATTTACACTCTGGAACAATGCAATACTTGGAATACAAAGTTTTTTTTCGGCTTTATCCATTTTTAAAGCTTTCAGAAACAAATTAGGTCACAAGAACTTAGAGCGTGATACACGAATAAAAACGTAAACAAATGACGTCACTCCACGGGACAGCCATCTTTATGACGTAAAGCGCGTTTTGTCGGACTCTTTCATGATTTTTTAAGTCGTTTTAAAATTTTTTGAAAAAATAGGCATGCAAGGTGTGAGGAGACCTTATAAAGCGTCAATTCCCACCAATAGCAAAATTTATGCTTGTACCCTATTATGTCGTGTCTCAATTGCCACAAAAACCCAACCAGGCGACTCGCGTTCAATTTCTATTTAGTTAGGAACCAGGGCCTAAAGGCCCGGGTTATATTTGCCCCTCTTGCTCCCCAATAACGCCGGCCTTGGACTAATACATTTTTTATGTTGAAAAAAAAAAAGGTAAAGACAAATTAAAAAATTATAGAAAAATTTATTAAGCAACAAATAATATTATATCTACCCGTAGATACAAAACGATCGACACAATGAAACACTATTTTTTTCTCATAACAGTTTTTAAAATTAAACGATCATTCCTAACACTAAAAACAGAACTTTTTCCAAAAAAAAAAAATATCAACAGGTATCAATGACATAATATATAAAGAAAACAAATAACTGAAAGAGATTTTTCACCACTCCTCGTCGACTTCCTCAGCCGGTTCCACATTATAATTCTGAGCTTTACCGAAATCACCCTAAAAAAAAACAACAAAATTTAAAAAAGTCGTGGGACACCCTGTATAGAATACTTACACCTCGAATATCCCTTCCACCGAACGATCTATCAGCTCCCCCACCAGATCCAGCACTTCCCAACCAAGACGGCACCTCCTGACCAGCTTGCTTCAATATTACAGCCAACGAAGAAGCCAACCCGGAATCTTGTTGCGGATCAAAGAAACTAGTAGCCTTCCCTCTATTACCGACTCGCCCTGTACGACCGATTCTGTGAACGTATTCGTCGATACTTTTGGGTAAATCGTAGTTGATAACGTGTTGAATTCCTTCGATATCCAATCCTCTAGCAGCCACTCCAGTCGCTACTAAAATATTACAGAATCCTTTCTTAAAATCCCACAGAGCTTGTTCTCGTTCGCGTTGAAGTCGATCGCCGTGTATGCTGGTGGCTTTGATGTCATTTTCGCACAATATGGTCGCTAAAAAGTCGGTTATTTTCTTGGTTTCCACAAACACCATGGTACGTTCTTGTTGACCTTGTTGCAACATGCTTATCAGTTTTTCTCGTTTATCGAATTTGCTAACTTGATGGACGATTTGTTCGACGTCCGTTGAAGCACTGCCGACGATACCGACGGCAACGAAAACGTAGTTGAATAAAAATTTCCCGGCTAAATGTTGGATTTCTTCCGGAAATGTCGCAGAGAACATGAGAGTCTGTCTTTCCCCCGTTGCTGGCATCGTGGAATGTCCGAGCATTTGCTCTACCGTTGGTAAAAATCCCATGTCTAACATCCTATCAGCTTCGTCGAGGACGAAATATTGAACCGAAGAGAATGATATGAATCCTTTATTCACGAAATCGTTCAATCTACCTGGAGTTGCTACTAAAATATGACATCCTCCCTAAAATATTGAAATTCGATTAAAATCAAACTTTATACAGGGTGGTCCGTAAGTAATAGTGCATAGAAGTACAGTACAATCTTTACTTCAAAAAATTGCGATTTAAATCAACTAGCATTAATAAAATGTTGATATTGAGAGAGATACAGGGTGTTAAACATTTTCATTTTTTACAATAATTTCGAGATTGGGGGTTTTTTTATATAATTTCTTATCTATTTCGATGTATTTTGTAGAGGGCGCCACATAGACCACGTATGCGGCATAAATATGCGCAAAACTTTTTTGCCTTTTACATTAGCGCTACTTTTGTAAGAATTATTTAAAGCCACATCAATACAACAAATAAAAAGTATACTTGTTTACTCCCTTCCCCTTCTCGAAAAACTGGGCGGCATCAAATTGGACGCTAACTACCTGTAGCCCAGAAGAGACGGATGTAATTTGGGCGCTAAAAGATTAATGCACTTTTTACAACAGGTTAACTAGGCGCCAAGACCGAAGGGTCATTTTAATCCTATGTGTATTTTGGGCGCTAACCGACTGAAGTAAAAATCTACCAACCCTCCCTCTAAACTTCAAACTAAAAAAAAACAAGAAAACCCAGGCTCAAACCCGGTTGATCAAAGTGTAACTATGTATAAAAATATGAGAAAATAAGAAATAGAAAACTAAAAAAAACAAGATAACCCAGGCCCAAACCCGGTTGATCAAAGCGTAACTATGTATAAAAATATCAGAAAATAAGAAATAGAAAACTAAAAAAAAACACGAGAAAACCCAGGCCCAAACCCGGTTGATCAAAGTGTAACTATGTATAAAAATATCAGAAAATAAGAAATAGAAAACTAAAAAAAAGAAAACCCAGGCCCAAACCCGGTTGATCAAAGTGTAACTATGTATAAAAA